>JAKUBD010000073.1:0-24849 GCA_030563125.1 Metschnikowia laotica
ACTGCCAGTCTCTTATTAACACTTCCTACCCCCGATTTTTCCATGCCTTACAATGTTATCATCCTCACGTGTACGGTGATGTCCCTTGCATTTGGTACGATCTTCAACTTGTTGGTGAAGAAAGTTGTCACGGAAGAAGAGTTCGAAGAATACTCCAAGAACACCAAAACTGCAAAATTCAAATCAAAAATTCAGTCCATCAAACACAAGTTAAAGGGCAAGAAAGAAAAAATTTCTTCCGAAGTTAAATAGGCATAGACTAAATCAAAAATACATATAAGAGTCCCAGATTCCCAAAACGTAGCTAGCTGCTCATGCACATATCACAATTAATTGATATACTAAGCCATGTAGACTTACAGACATCGGAAGCCTGGTTAGCTCAATCGGTAGAGCATTTGACTCTTAAACATCATAAGGTCAATCAAAAGGTTGCGGGTTCGAGCCCCGCATCGGGCTTTAATTTTTGAATTTTTAACTTCTCAGCGTCAACGTAATAGATTCAAGGTAATCCTGCCTCGACAAATTATAAACAATATCGTTTATTCTCTATGCATCAAAAGGGGTCCTCGTAAGGATCTTCTTCGTCGTAATCATCATCCTTTTCAAACTCATACACAATAGCACCACCAAATTTGCCAAGTTCAGTCTGAGCCTCCATGAATGGCAACTCTACCTGCTCACGTGCGAGTTTTTGCTTTGAGCTTGTCGTAAGATTGAATGTCGTCAAGTCTTTGAGGAGTTCATCGTCATTTTGCTTCTCGGATTCCTTCTTCGCCACTAGAACCTCGTATGTATGGCTCTTGGTGTCCATTGTGTAGTCATAGATTAAAGACTTGCCTGACCGCTTTCGATTGGTGAGATGCAAATTAAACTTATCCAGATTCCACCCGCTTTTGATCGGAAACAGTAACCGGGAAATGTGGTGCGAATATTCTTCGCTATCAGCTGTGCCTAAAGGACCAACCTCATATATCGCTTGGGCGATGTAGGAAAGAATGGATAGAGGCTCTGGGTACTCGAATGTAGGAGCTTTGGGCACCTCGCGATGAAAGCAAGCGATAGTGGTGGAGCTTGGCAGCGCTAGACTTGAAACAAAGCTAGTGAGATCCTCGGGTGGTAAGTAATTCAAAGAGTCGATGATGAGAAGAGATTTGAATGCTCGAAGATTTTTGACTTGATCCGAGACCTCTGCTGGCTTCAACGCTGCGCAATCAAGAAAAGTTTCGGCGTAGCTTGGCTTGTTTGTCGTTTCGAAAGAGAGAAAAACCACGCTACCTCCAAACTTGTACGCAAACTCCCTCAACAAGGGCGCACCTGATTGTGATAGATCATCGATGATGAGAGAAAATGGCGATGATTCTTTTAAAGCTAGTTGTCGCTCAAGAAGAACTAATGAAGGATGAATCGACATGGCCTGTGCTGATGTTAGAAATCCGTAAGAGGCGTGAGATGCGTGAGATGACCTTGGCGGGTGCGACTCCGCAGGCGCACCTACCACATCATCGAACCTCATTTTCTTATCACGAACCATTACATTTGAAGCCATGTCGAAGCGGTCACTCGTTGCGTCCTACACGATGCCGTCTGAAATATCCGGTGATGGCAATTATGAGCCTGAGTCATCTTCTTATGTTCTACAGAAGGACGAATACAAGAACAGAAAGTACGACCGCTCGCTTGATGTTGATGATCTCCAGTCATACAAGAGCCGGATGGAGCAAATTGCGACTACGCGTAAACACGAAATCAACGCAGATGCAGAAAACAACAAGAAGCGCTTGCGTTTTGAAGACCCGCCCCAAATTCTGCTGGACAAGCTGCCAAACGGAACCCCAAACGAAAACAATAATGGCACTGATGTAGTCATTCGTGGCAATGCAAATGGCAAGGTCGATCCATACAGCCTACCTCAAGACGAGCTGGCTATCACAACAACAAAAGCCCTGCATGACTGTCCTGTGGTTGATGGTTTGGCTCTCACAGATCTGGTCTTGGACGCAATTATTCCTTCGGGGTATGTGGTGGCTACCTTGCCGGATGCTGGAGTCAAGCAGGGAGCGAATGACATGCTGTTGTATGCGCCACCGGAAGAGAAGTCGAACGCCCATACTGTTCGAGACACGCTTCCAGAATATGAGGGGATATTGCTCCGTAAAGAAGATGTCAAGCACTTTCTTCTTTTAATAAACCCCATTTCAGAGCCATCTCTGGATCCCCAGGAACGCCGAGTACTCCAGGCTCAGCTGTTAGTGTTGAGAATCAAGAATGGCCAACCAAACGAGCGGAAAAAGGCCATGCGAGCCATCACCCAAAAAGCTGCTGATATAGGACCTTCGGCCATATTCAACGTCATAATACCTCTCATGCTTGAACCAGCTTTGGACGAAGCCGATCGGCATATAATTACAAAGATCTTCGGAAGGATAATACCCTCCCTTGGCCCGGATGTCAAGCCATATACGCACAAAATTGTCACGGCCATTGGCCCCCAGCTTATCGATGAAAACATAACCCTACGATCAGAGACTAGAGAAGTGATTTCCAATTTGGCTCGTGTCGCTGGATTAACAAATCTCATTGCCAGTCTTCGACCTGACCTTGATAATCTGGATGAGTACGTCCGCAATTTGACTGCGAGAGTGTTTGCCATTGTTGCCAATTCCTTGGGCATGACGAAAGTCTTGCCTTTTGTCAAGGCTGCCGTTCGCTCAAAGAAGAGTTGGCATGCCAGACACACAGGAATCCGTATTGTACATCATATTTGTATTTTACAGGGAAGCGGTAACGGTGGACAAATTCTTCCTCACCTTCCGCAGCTCGTCGATGTTCTTACCTCCGGCCTAACAGACGAGCTCATGCAAGTCAGGACTGCAACGGCCAACACCTTTGCGCTTCTCGCGGAGATTTCTAATCCTTACGGTATCGAAACTTTCGAACCAATTTTAGAGCTTCTATGGGACGGTCTTAAAAAGCACAGGGGTAGAGGATTAGCAGCTTTTATCAAAGCTCTTGGGTCATTGATCCCATTAATGGCGCATAATCCACAATATGAGGAGTACTCAAATTATTACACCCGTGAGTTGGTTCATGTGATGGGAAGAGAGTATTCGAATCCAGACGAAGACATGAAAAAATCACTTCTTCGGATTCTCACCAGCATTCCCCTCTCTCGAAAGGTTATTTCTGACTACAGACGCTTGATTTTGACTCCGTTTTTCCAAAGCTTTTGGACAAGAAGAGTTGCCCTGGACTCCCGTGCCTTGCCACGCATGGTGGTGGACGCCACGAACGCTTTGGCCGTTAAACTAGATGTTCCGGGACTCCTCGAAACTCTTGTTCCCTATGCAAAAGATGCCAACGAAAGTTTACGGAAAATGGCCTGTGACGCAATTAGCAAAATTTTAAATCTGAGTCCGGAATCACTTGTTGAGTTGGATCTGGATTTTGATTCTTCTCTCATTGATGCGCTTTTGTATTCATTTCAAGAGCAGACTACATCTCACCAAACATATCTACAAGCTTTTGGAGCTGCGTGCAAAGCACTTGATAACCGTTTAGCTCCTCACGTTTCCACGATTTTGAGTGTCGTTCTTTTCAGACTCAAAAATAGTGAACCCGAGATTCGTCAACAGGCCGCTGACTTAATCATTGCCACCGCAGATGTTGTTCAAAAGTGCAATGGACCTGATACAGTCCTCATGGAGAAGCTTATTCTCTTTTTGTATGAGCTGCTTGGAGAGGTCTACCCTGAGGTTCTTGGCTCCATCATAGGTGCTCTTTACAGTTGTATCGCTACATTGGATCGGAAGTCTTTATTGGAGCTTGCTAACCCTTCATTGAATGCTTTGTTACCAACGTTAACTCCGGTCTTGAAGAACAGACATGAAAAGGTGCAAGAGCAGTGCATTAAGCTTGTTGGCCTTATCGCCAAGAGCAAAGCTGACTCTATTAATGCAAAAGAGTGGATGCGTGTTAGTCATGACCTCCTTGACATGCTTAAATCTCAGAGAAAAAAGATAAGGGTTGCCGCCAATGATACTTTCGGAGATATATCACGCACCATTGGCCCACAAGATGTCTTAGCAATGTTACTCAACAACTTCAAGGTTCAAGAGCGTCAACTTCGTGTTTGCACAGCTGTTGCAATTGGAATTGTTGCAGACACATGCGCACCGTTCACAGTGCTTCCGGCCCTAATGAACGAATACCTTGTTCCAGATAAGAATGTTCAGAATGGTGTATTGAAAGCATTGAGTTTTCTCTTTGAGTACCTTGACGGATCTAAATCCAAAGACTATCTCTTTGCAATCACACCACTTTTGGAAAATGCTCTCACGGATAAGGATCAGGTTCACAGACAAACAGCTACAACTGTGGTGAGGCATTTAGCCTTGAGCTGCTATGGGTTGTGTCATGACCAGTATGCGGAGGTGTTTGTGCATTTGTTGAATCTCGTATTACCTAACATCTACGAGACATCTCCTCATGTTATCATTCGAGTCCTCGAATCGCTCGATGCCTTGAGAATTGTTCTTGGACCAGGTGTATTCATGAACTACATTTGGGCCGGTCTCTTCCACGCCGCGAAAAAGGTACGAACGCCTTATTGGAAGGTATACAATATGGCGTACGTTCAAAGCTGTGATTCAATGGTGCCATATTACCCCAGACTTGACCATGTCTCTCCAGGACCCACAGGGTCATACAACATAGATGCGCTTGACATTTGGTTGTAATTGGAACGATACAAGAAAATATGCGATGAAGCGCCTTGGCCAATTGCAGCCAATCTCGGGCTGGCGGAACGGGAAAGAACGGTTATATTAAATCGGAAGATTGGTCGAGCTCAATTTGTGCGTAGTCATAGAGATATTCGTCGTCAGAATACCTTTGGATACTGTAGGATATGGAGTGCGAGACGGGACGTGCCATGATTTCACCATTATTGAGATAGCCCCTCCGAACAATACGAGTGATTTGTCTGGCCTGCTGGTCGTAAATGTCCTGTTCCTCAGGGATGCTAATCAATTCGTCGGAGTAGCCATGTGAAGACGTGTGACCGGGGAAGCAAGTCAGCACCCACGCTCCATCTTCTATTTGCACCCAAGGAACGTTTGCCAACCAAGACGAGATTTTTTCTATCAACGGCATGTTTTTGGCCTCTCTGGGCTTGAAGTCAATCGGCAACCGGTCTGCGGATGGCTGTCTGGCAACTACGTTTTTATTGGAACCCAAGTTGTGGGCAGAAGCAACGTTCGGCACCAATTTCGTGTTTTCCTGGCCCAAAAAAGCCTTGCATTCCAAGTCGGGCTGCGAGAAAGAATGTTTAAGATACAACCCCGGAGGGTTGATTTTGTTGAAATGGAAGTTCATTGCACTTAGGACACAATTGTCACAAACGATTGCGCCAAATAGGTGCTTGAACAGTGCGGCGCTACGCATGATGCTCACCTCCGCCGTCACAAGCATGGATCTGCATTCGAACAGGAAGCCGGCCACTGGGCGCTTCAATACTGTGAGTCAATGGCAATATACGTTCAGCAAAATTTTCTGACTATGCAATTTTTTTTTTTTTTTTTTGCAGTCATTGCTCGCATTGATGCAACACTACTGTGATGCGTATTGATTTGCCGCCATGGCGCGACTACGCGGCACCATCATGAAATGTTGCGCAGCACCCACTAGCTCGGCAAAGCAACTTTCTGCACACTTTTAAGAATGGGTGTTCACTCCCTATGGGACATTGTGGGACCGGCAGCCCGGCCCGTGAAGTTGGAGGCATTGAGCAGAAAAAAGTTGGCGGTCGATGCCTCCATCTGGATATATCAGTTCATGAAGGCTGTCCGTGATAAGGAAGGCAATGCTTTGGGACAAAGTCACATTGTTGGATTTTTCCGGCGGATATGCAAAATGCTCTATTTTGGAATTCTTCCCCTCTTCGTGTTCGATGGCGGAGCCCCAGCCCTCAAAAGAAAGGTCATCGAGAACCGGAAGCAACGTCGCCAGGGCGAACAGGAGAACGCCACCACCACAGCGCAGAAACTTCTAGCAATGCAGATGCAAAGAGACATCAAGTCTTCCAACAAGAAAACTAGACCTTCACGGCCAGAAAATTCAAGTGGCGCTGGCGCTGCTGGAGATGAGTCACTATACTTTGATGACTTGCAGGAACTACAACAAGCAGGAGGTGCTGCTCTTAAGGAATCAACACCCGAAAAACCCTTCCGCAAGGCGGACGAGTACCACTTACCGGTTTTAAACCAGTTTAATGTGAAGAAAAACGATGGGCGTATAATGCCAGAAGGCGAACTTGAAGAGTACGGCGAGGGTGATGATTGGGACAGCGTGGATGGCATCAACATCGATTCCGTCGACCCACTGTCTAAGGAGTTCACGGAACTTCCAATGGCAACTCAATACATGATTTTGTCACATCTTCGTCTTCGATCCAGATTGAGACTCGGCTACACAAAAAATCAGCTCGAAACCATTTTTCCGACCAGTAGAGAATTCTCCCAATTTCAAATTCAACAGGTTCAGAAAAGAAATTACTATACCCAGAAGCTTATGACCATAAGCGGTATGGGAGAGGATACGGGCAATGTGACAAAGCGCATAGCCGGTGAGAAGGATCGCCAGTACATGCTTGTCAAAAATGAGGGCGGATGGACGTTATCACTCGGCAATGAGGAGGAGGGCCCCATTGACATTGACCCCGAATCTTCAAAGCCTATCAAAGAAGAGGAAAATGCCTTCTCTTTGGGTCTGCTCAACGAGCGTTCAAACGGAAACGTTGCTAAAGAAAAGGACACTAAGGATCAAGCAGCCCACCCTGCCTTAGAGTCTGATTCAGACGATTTGGAGGACGTTGACTTGGGAAACTCGGAGACCGTACCTCAAAAGTCCAGCAATGTTCTGCTGGAGCAAGAGTTGATTGAATCCCTATATGCGCAATTCGACAACGACTCAGCATCTGACAGTGGCAAATTGGCAGAATCTCTTTTAGGAATTCCTGAAGAAGCAATGAAAGCCGCCATAGAGGGCTCCAAGCAAGCATACTTCGAGGAGAGGGAACAAGAGACGCAGTTGAAATCAAAATTGGAGGGAGCTTCTGCTTACCAGAAGCTTGAAGATAGCAGCAACAGTCAAAAACCACCCACTGTGCAGAAAGACACGAGTGCTGTACTTATCGAGCTGGAAACGGAGACAGAGGATTCAAGCTCCGAGCCACATAAAATTCAACGGCCTATGCCAGAATGGTTCGAAAATAGCTCTCAGACTCAAATGACTCATAGTCATGACGCGTTTTCAGCAAATGAAATACCAAAAAAGGCTTTGGATGAAAACGAAGAAGCTGGTCTCATTCCCTGGAATGAAGCCAAGGAACTTTGGAGAAAAAGCCCGTCTCCAGAGGAGGAAGAGGAACTCGAAATAATATCAGAGCGATTCCATACCAAGGATTCGGAAAAAGAAAGCTCTGATAAAATAGAGTCGAGTTCTGAGCCTAAAGGGCTCACGAAGTCGAACTCAGAAGCAGGTGGTGCGACCCTAAATGACCACAGTCAAACGCCTTTCCCAGAACCTGAAACTCAAAACAGCTCGAATATTCCTACTGATGTTGTTATACCAAAGCCTTCTCTGCCAGCTACTCCCGCAGAGAGACCGGCCGATAACAGCGATCCCACAGAAGAGTCTCAGAAAGTAGAGATTTTAGATTATGAGTTCGACGAGGAGGAAGAAGAGGAATTGGATAAGCTAATGGAAGAGGAGGAAAAAGAACATGCTCACTTCACTCACAGGATTCAACTAGAAAAAGTTCCCATTCATACATCCGTGTCTGATGAGCAATTACTCCAAGAACAATTACAAAAAGCAAAAAGAGATGCCCAAGAAGTCAGTCAGACAATGATCAATGATGTCCAAGAATTGTTAAAAAGATTTGGGATCCCGTATATTACTGCTCCCATGGAGGCCGAAGCCCAGTGTGCTGAATTGTATCGCCTATCCCTAGTAGATGGTATCATTACTGATGATAGTGATTGCTTCTTGTTCGGAGGGAGTAAGGTCTACAAAAACATGTTCAATCAAAAGCAATACGTGGAGTGCTACACGTTAGAAGATATACAGCATAAAGTGGGCCTCGAGCGAAACAAACTAATTGAATTGGCGCTTTTACTTGGAAGCGATTATACAGAGGGGGTGAAAGGTATAGGTCCAGTTCTCGCGATGGAGATTTTAGCTGAATTCGAGAGTCTCCAGGGTCTCAAAAAATGGTTTGACTCGAACAAGAATGTGAGAGAAAAGCAAAAGAACAGGACAAAATTAGAATCTACACTTCTTACACGCATCAAAACTGGAAAGTTCTATCTCTCAGACAGTTTCCCGGATCAAATTGTTGTTAATGCTTACGAAAGACCTGAGGTTGATAACGATGACAGCCAGTTTAAGTGGAGAGTTCCGCTGCTTGATCAAATCCGAACATTTTTGATGTACAATGTCGGTTGGAGCCAGGAACGAGTTGACGAGGTGATGGTTCCGCTTATCCGGAACATCAACAAAACGCGTATGGAAGGCACACAGTCCACAATAGGAGAGTTTTTTCCTCAGGAATATATCTCCTACAAAAAGGATATTGGCATGGGCAAACGCATGAAAGTCGCGGCTCAGAAGTTGCGGAAAGATTTATAAGGCCGCAAAAATGTTAGCTGTGGAGGTCTTTTAGTCACGTGCCACATATTGACTCGCGAACATTTCTGTAGAGATAGCGCTTGACTGTCAAAAGCACCTCTCACCATGACAGACTCCTTTGGCAGGTTGTCTTCCATTATGGAATCGGCGCGTGATATTGTGATTGAGGCCACAGTATCAGCAGCTACTAGGCTCTCCGAAACGCCGTCCTCAAAGCGCCCACAAGAGATATCAGACCTACTCAACTCAAGCACGGAAAGAGAGGTGTTGAATGGAATGAAATGTGTAATCTCTCTCATGTCACGAGGAGAGATTGTCACAACTTACTTTTCCGACGTTGTCAAAGTTGCTTCTTCTAAGAACAATCGGATTCGTGCCCTCGTCATGGTATACATCGAAAAGTATGCCGAATTGGAACCTGACACGGCACTTTTGTCCATTAACTCCATCCAGAAAAACTTGGGGGCAAAGTCAGCGGCATCAAGAGCTTCCAGCATTCGTACTCTTGGTAGTATAAGAATCCCTGAAATTGCTTCTTTACTTCTTCTATGCATCAAGAGAGTGATGGGCGATCGCCTGGCCGAGGTTCGTGCATCTGCAGCGTTGGCCATTGGGCCAGCGTTTGCAATCGAAGGCATAAATCGCGTGCAACTCATGGAATACCTTTCCACGCTTCTCTCAGATTCGTCATTTGTCGTTGTTGGTGCAGCACTCAAGATATTTTCCGGCTTGAAGTCGGAGTTCATCACTATTCTGCCCAAAAAGACATGGATGCCCATCCACTCTAATTTCAGAAGATATACTAGAGGGATCAATGAATTTGATGAATGGAGCAAATACTATTTTATCGACGTGATGACGGAATATTCACGCAAGTTTTTGCCGAAGCCTGAAATCACCACGTTTGATGGTCCGATTGATTTTCCCGATATTGGTGAAGCATTTCCAGAGTCTTACGAGTATACGTTAGACCTGGATCTTCAGCTCTTTGTTGACTCACTTGCTTCTCTCTCCTCCACCATTTCCTCCGTTGTCTTGGTCTCAGCTATACGAGCTCTATTATTACTCGCTACGCCACAGCACGTCATCAACTTTGGGTTCTGCCCGGTTCTCGTCAACCTCACATTTTGCAAGGATAATTACGCACAAACAATATTAATGTTGCAGTTGATCCATGTCATAGCATCAAAGAGTCCAAAGTCTTTTCGAAAGTATTCGAAAAAGTTCTTTTTACAGCCAAATGAGCCTACTGAAATATCACTCTATAAAATCAAGGTCTTGCTGATTTTGTTCAATGGTGTCGAATCGAAGGATGTTATTAAAGAATTCAAATATAATGCCTCAAACCCCGACAAGATTATTGCACGTGCATCTGTGTCTTCCATTGGAGTTTGTTGTCAAAAATTCCCGCAGTTGGCGGATAAAGTGCTCTCATGGTGCATGAGCCAAATCAGGAAGCCATCTTCCTCGGCAATTATATTCGAGGTTTTAACCGTGGTACGATATGTCTTGCAAGATAAGCAGAATGACGCTCAAGAAAAAGTCAACTTGGTGAAGAACGTATACAAGTTGTCAAGACTATTATTCGATGAAGATATAGTTCTCGATTCTTGTGCGAAGGCTCTCATCATCTGGATTATAGGCGAGTTTACAGAAGCTGCTGACAATAAAATTGGACCAGATGTTGTTCGTGAGTTTCTTCAGAATTACAGCGAGCAACCAGATAAGGTTAGATTTGAGCTTTTGGTTTTGGCAGCGAAAGCATACCTGTTTGAAATCAAGCAAGGGTCAACGAGTGATGAGCCGACTCGAATGCTGAAAATGTTTCACTACATGATGCATTTATCACGTTACGACCGGTCTACATCCACGAGAGACAAAACGAGAATGTTAGAGCAATTGTTTGAAAAGAAGGCAAACTCAGAGTTGGCGACATTATTCATGCAAGCTCCGAAAACCAGCCCATTCTTTAAGGAACAACAAAACGATTTTGCACCTGGCCTAAGAAAATATCTTGATGATGTTTCTTGGGCAAGTGCAGATCTGCTCCCCCCAAGATCAATAAGGAAAGAGGCGCCCTCAAGCTCATCAAGAATCACGGGCATGGACCGCGATACCCATTTTGGACGCAACGGTTCAGGAGAAACAGTCACGAACAAACACATTGTTGTGCCTTCATCTAAGCTCCCTTCGAACGACCCATTGCAGAGCTTGGATGAGTTCTTCGGATCCGAAGAAAGTGCAGATGAAAGTGATGAGGAAAGCGAGAGTGACGAGGAAATTGGAAGTGACAGCGAAGAATCAGATTCCGAGACCGACAGCGAAAGCGAGATTGAGAGTGACGATGCAAAAACAAACGCCATTATGCCCACCGGTCAACGTCGCGCGGGCGAATCTCTGACACTGGAGACCTCAGACGAGTACATGGATCTGGACTCGGATGAAGATAAATAAGTATCGAGCAGATCAATAATTTTCACATTCTTGGAGAGATCGGCGCTCGGAATTACTACAGTAGACGGCGAGTGATGTATGGAGTCTTCTATGGATGTCTGGGTGTGTCAAGCAGCCTCATTGCGCGCTTTGACATCATGTCGCGAGCATCGCAAGCTGTAAGGCATCACATAATGTTGTTCAGAGGTCAGCCATTTCTTCGATTCCGTCGACTTTACACTCGGTATAGTAAGAATAACCAGATATTTTTGCACAAGAATGAAAATAGATACGTTGCCAATTTGTCTGAAGATCCAAAAGCCATCCCAATAGGTACTTCTGCCTCGCTCGAGATCAACCCGCAGTCATTTAGACCAAACCAAGAGTTCCTTGAACTTTTAAACCAGAAGATAAAAACTTCCATCCATGAGGATTTCACATACATCATGGAGGCTGGTGTCAATGCGCTGACCTACATGCCTATTTACGATTTCCGCGAGATTCCCAACTACGCTAGAACTCCCAACGTTGACGACGTCTATGGGTACGTCTTGGTCGACGATAAGGGTAAGATTGTTCCAGAATCTTATGAGCCCAATTCCTTATACCGGGTTTGTAACGGCGCTGGTTTGATGAAGCTAAGTGATTACTTGCTCGAGCAAATGAAGATAGAGACTGCCGCGAAATGAGCCGAGAGGTATATATATATATATATAAATGTTTAGTTGATGACATACATGGTGAATTGTAGCACTATATATCTTTTTTGTAGGTGACTCTTTGGCGTTTCTCCTGTGTAATGTTTAGGATACCATGCATGTATAGATATTTTTTTTAGGTCATTTTCACCTTAAATGATTGACATGTTCCGTCAGCTAATTTCAATGGCGTTTGAACAAATCTTCCAGAACCATGCTTACCTTCCTCATCAAAGCACCAGTCTGACTTTCCGCCATAAGACACATCTTTGCTCTGTGAGTCAATTTGGAATTGAAATCGAGAAACTGAGTTGAATCTGTTGCAATTCAACCGACCAGTTTCCGACACTCCACAAACGCCTTTAGAGCTCAAGAGGTTGACACCACCAAATTTCAGCTCAACTTGTTTGAATGTGGCGCATGTCCCGTATTCATACCACTCTCCATTGCTGATAAGACATCCGCTGTGACCCGAAACCTTCAAGGTGCCCCGTTTACCATTGCCGCCTGAAGGTGGCTTAGTGGGTCCTGATGGAAGCTGGCCTTTGGGAATAAATTTGATACCGTCTGCGGGACAGTTGGTGTGACCAAGGGCAGAGATTTTGACAAATTCCCCACTCTTCAATGGGCCCCGCAAGTGATGAAAATACCACACCTCTTGCAAAGCGTTGTATCTATTGCACTTGAACAAAACCTCATGGCCGCCAAAGTTTGAGGACAAAGCCTCAGTAATTTGGTCTCTAGTGTATGTTTCGGTCACAGAGGGCGTGATGTTGTGTTGTGATAAGAAGTCAAATGTGGGATATTGCTCGTACAAGTCCCATGCCACTTTAAAATAGTCGTAGACATTTTCATCACTCTGGAACGAGTCACCGTAGCAGCTTGGCCGAATAGTTTTGATGCAAGTTCCGTGCTTATTGAATTCATGAACCCATAACAGCTCGTCATCGCCATTGAAATTCTTCCAATATTTCCCCATGTTAGAAAACAAGGTGGGATCGCGAAACTTTTGGTCCAATATGTATTTCAAGTCACCTCGTTTGATGTTCAAGGATCCATCACAAAACTGCTCATACGACCCGTCGCAGTTATCAGGCCAGAGTCCATGCAAAGTAAAGCTGTCATTCGGTCCGATCGCCGGGTAGTAATCCCAAAATTGTGTTTGGAGCATGATTCCTCCTGGATTTTCAAAACAACACGAGTTTTCCACGGGTGTAGAGTTTGTGCATGATGCCGGGAGATTTGCGGGACACAGGGCGAACGTATCGAATTCGGGGTTCAGTGCAAGTTGTGGAGGGGTGGCTTTCAGGAAGGTGAGAACAGACTTATTTTCGCCATTTGAGCCTGCAAAGACAGAGAAGGTCTTGAGAGCAGCTGTGAAAAGATTCAGGCCGATCATGCTCAACCAATCGCACTTTAGGTAGTGATATCCTGGTGAGACACGTGTCTAGGTTAACAAGAAGATGGAAGGATGGAGGTCAAGCTTGCGCACATGTCGATAAGATACACTGATAACAACTGTATATAACGCACACGTGCGAATACGATGAGAGGCCGAAGTACTGCTGTGCGCACGCGCGCTGTCAACAGCTTTTGGTATTAATGCTAGAACGTTGCATTATCATATGTACATTCCGTTGAGGATATATATGTATAAAGTTAACCATTGTTAAGTTTCAAACCCACTTGAAAAACCCATCGTAAGCCAATAAAAGATAAAAGAATTAGTGAATGCAGTTGATGCAATGAAGAAAAGAAGGGTCTCTGAAATATCAGAAATTTAGTTGATTCAACAACCGCTCCAAGATGCGGAGGGTAGACGCGTTTTCAAGTAGTCATTGTGAGCTTGGTGACACGCTTAGTATCTGTAGATCTCAGCCTTGAATGGTCCCTCCTTTGGAATACCCAAGTACTCAGCTTGCTTGTCGCTCAAAGTAGACAACTTAGCACCCAAGTGGTCCAAGTGGCACTTGGCAACGGTCTCGTCCAAGATCTTTGGCAACAAGTGAACACCGACATCGAACTTACCGTTCTTGCCGAACTCAGGGAACTTGGAGTTGAAGTCCTCGTTCTCAGAGTTGAACAAAGCAATTTGAGCCAAGACTTGGTTGGAGAAAGAACAAGACATGACGAACGAGGAGTGACCAGTGGCACAACCCAAGTTGACCAATCTACCCTCAGCCAACAAGATGACGTGACGGCCGTTCTTCATCAAGAATCTGTCGACTTGAGGCTTGATGTTGACAACAGACTCACAGTTGGCCTTCAACCAAGCAACATCAATCTCAATGTCGAAGTGACCAATGTTACAGACAATGGCGTCCTCTGGCATTTGCTCGAAGTGAACACCAGTGATGATGTCACGACAACCAGTGGTGGTGACGAAGATTTGACCAATAGAAGCAACCTCCTCCATTGGGGCAACTTGGTAACCAGAGACGGCAGCTTGCAAAGCGTTGATTGGGTCAATCTCGGTAACGATAACACGAGCACCCATACCAGCCAAAGCCATGGCACAACCCTTACCGACGCCACCGAAACCAGCAACAACGGCAACCTTACCAGCGATCATAACGTCGGTGGCTCTCTTGATACCGTCAACCAAGGACTCTCTGCATCCGTACAAGTTGTCGAACTTAGACTTGGTGACAGAGTCGTTGACGTTGATGGCTGGAACCTTCAAGACGTTGTCTCTGAGCATCTTGTACAAGTGGTGGACACCGGTGGTGGTCTCCTCAGACAAACCGTAACAGTCGTCCAACATCTCTGGGTACTTCTCGTGAACCAAGGTGGTCAAGTCTCCACCGTCGTCCAAGATCAAGTTCAACTTCTTGTCGTCCTTGAAAGCGAACAATTGTTGCTCGATACACCACAAGTACTCCTCGTCAGTCTCACCCTTCCAAGCGAAGACTGGGACACCGGCGGCAGCAATAGCAGCGGCGGCGTGGTCTTGGGTGGAGAAAATGTTACAAGAAGACCAAGTAACCTCAGCACCAAGAGCAACCAAAGTCTCGATCAAGACAGCGGTTTGAATGGTCATGTGCAAACAACCGGCGATTCTGGCACCCTTCAATGGTTGAGATGGGCCGTACTTCTTTCTGATGTACATCAAACCTGGCATCTCGTTCTCGGACAACTCAATGTCCTTTCTGCCGAAGGCGGCGAGGGAAATGTCGGCGACTTTGTAGTTGGAAGCTGGGGCGGCCATGATAAATGTTGTGGATTTTAAACGGGTACAAAATTTTCATGGGATTTTCGCTTTCTTATAGAAGGGTCGTATACAGTATGCAGGCAATGCGACCGCCGAACGTGGTGCTCATCGGTGGTTAGCGCAAAGAACGCTGTTCGCACGATTAATGGAGCCAAAGATCTTCTTGCACTGTGTTTATCTCCCATTCTCACTTTTTTTTTTTTATTTCACTTTCGTCTAAAATAATTGGCTACATTTCCTGATTTGTGGGGGAGTTCCATGGCAGGGCTCCTCTGGAAGTATCGCTCACAATCAGGCCAATAGGAGTTGTCACATGCCGTTCGTGGAGGCGGACGGACCTCATCCTTGCAGAAAGGGCGTTGAGATTCGCCCTCTGCAGGGCTTCTCGTTAACTGAGCTACGCGTATTGAAGTGATGCATATGTTCATTAACTCATATCTCGAATTTCAACCAATCCAAATCGCTCGGCGTTTTTGATTCAGTTCGGCACATGTCCGGCTCTTCTTTGAGAGCGCTTTTGAGACCGACTGTTAAAGACGACTTTGTGTTGGATGGCTGAATTTCAAACCTCTCTCCCATCTCCGTGAGCGGAGGCTCCTGTGGGGTACTGCCCTCATTTTGAAGTGACGTGTAGTTCTTAAAAAAATCGTCTGTCTCCATATCGTCGTCTCTAGTGGGCGACGCGAGACTGTCTTTTCCGTTCGCAAACGATTCGGTGAAGTTGGCCATTGCACTTGGCACGGTGAAGGATTGCCTATGAGAACCCGTGTCCGTGTTTGCCACGTACGTTGGTGATGGGGCTGACGTAGGTGTAAATGAAGAAACCAGACCTGTTTCTATCTCTGGCTGAGATATACTTTCCCTTCCAAACGATCCTGCTGGTGCTCCCGGTATCTGATCAAAGTACACGCTGTTTTGCGGGATCAGAAAATTCCCTCCGTACAGCTTCAGTGTATATTCATTTGTCATGCTGTTACTGATGGGAGTGCCGTATGGCAGCTTTTGTGGGTAATTCCGACTCAAATTAGTGATCGAATTTTTTTTCGTTATGGCAGTTGCCAGGTACCCGCGTTTGTAGTTTAGACTGCCAATATTGGTGAACGAACTGCTCATGTTCAACGAGGATGGGATTCGGCGGCCATATGAGTCACTCATGGCTTGTATGTTAACGTCCGATTTCTTGCGTTTGAACTGCAGGGATCCACTAGTGCTGTAAGGGGATGAAGGATTGGAGCCTGTCATTGGCCCACGCAAATTGAATGGTGAGTTCGCGTTGGGGTTGATTGTCAAGGAATTAGGCCCTGATGCTCCCGCTGATGGCTTGGGCAAAATAAGAATATTTTTAGGCTTACTGGTGCCATCCATTGAAACAGAGCAAGAGCTGGCGGGACTAAAGCTTTGATGGGGCGTATACAGCTGACTGTGCTGAGCCTCAAGTGGGTTAATATGGGACTGATCATAACGCTGTTGGGCAAAATGATTGGGGAGTTCGCCTGGCTTCATTTGTCCCGGGAGGGACGAGGCATTCGATAACAGGCTGCTTGCGCGAGGAGTCATCGAAGATCTCCTAGAAGACCTCTTTTTGATGATGTCTGTCTTTAATGATAATGGACGGGTTGTCCCATGCAATTTCAAAAACAAGCCACATGCATTGCAAAGGATGTTTCCGAAAGGATCCTTACGCCAGAGCGGCGTTTTGAGTGTGCCACAGTTGCTACACTCGGTTGCTTTCTTCTGCAGATCTTCCAGCGCTTTTTGAGCCGGTTGTGGCTTGGATGTGTTGTTTGGGTATGCAGTTCTCGCTGATTGCAATGACGACGTCAAGTTAGACTTGCGGGGTTGAGGCGAAGACAAGCGTAGTGATTGATCACCAGTGGTGTTCGTGTCTGAGTTTGTGTTCGTGTTTGTGTGTGTGTTTGTGTTTGGGTTTGTGGAAATGAATGAATAGGATGGATTGTTGTTTTGATGGTCATTATTCTTTGGCGTCATGTCAGTGGATCTTGGAGAAGACCACTTGGAGGTGTCTTTGAATGAGAGAGGTCCTTCTCCAACACATCCTTGTGCATCTAAACGGCATGTCAGCGGTTTAGAGCTGGATGCATCGTAAGCTCGAGACGGGCTGTCTTCTATAGACAGAGGCGTAACCTCTTCCCTGGGCTCTTTCTTGACGATGGCTGATTTTCCCATGACCCCCGATGTTGATACCGTTCCTCTCAAATCGTCCACAGAGAGAGGCAGCAACAAGTCTAGAGCCTTGTAGCCTTGGGAAAATCCAGAAACAGCAGATTCTTTTGGAAGGTTGGAAGAGTGGTCGATACACATATCACTGGGTGACACGGTGGTGACAACCGTGCTGTCGGACGAGCTCAAGCCTTCGTGGTCTTTTTGTGCTTGGTTGTTCTCTTTTCTCATTCTTCTGTTTTCAACGCGGGGTTGGAGTGCTAATAGGCGCTTTGCTTGAGTGAATAGCTCCATTATAGATGGCCCAGTGGTCAACTCGGCTTTTACTTTTGCTGCGTGAAACGTCGAATCCACCATAGCTTTCGATTCGCTGAGGTTATGGGAGCAATGTGGTGACGATACTCTTCAACGTTTAAGAAAATGTGGTACTTCCCCCTCTTATTGCAACTGACAGATGAAGGACAACTTTGCGGATGTATCAGAGCGGCCTTCTGCCAGAGCCAGATTATTTTTGAGACGAGAAAGACACTTCACGATAAATAAAACGACACTTCGATGCGCCTGCTGTGTCTGAAGAAAACTATGATGCACTTCATTCGTTTTCCCAATTTTTTTTCTCCACGCAGAGAAACACAGGTACTGCATGGTAGAGTCACAAAGGGCACTGATGCGCGTGCATAGATATACGACAACTTGTTGAGTCATGATTTTCTCTATCACGCCATAAGGCACCATAAGGTGCCACCGACGTCGTTTTTCACTAGCCCTAGAATAAGGTGTTTTGCTACAGTGATGATTCACAGGTATGTAGTTCGATTGGAGCCTCATCATGCTCAGTTGTCATTTGCGTAAAAGCATCCTTGTTCTATTAACTCAAATGCAGAACCTCAAATTTCATCGTCTTTCTCATCCTTCACTTGATGTTGACCGTAGCCTTTACCTCTTCTGTGTCTGTTTTCACTACCGCTATTGTAGGTATGGGAGTTATCAGAGTGGAGACGATACTCGAAAGTGATATCGCTTACTCTCTCAGCAGATGATGGCGATTGAGTCTCCACACAATCAGATCCTTGCAAGATGGCATCCACCTCTCTGATGACCCTCAAAATTGCATCGCAGTAAACTCTCTTGGCACTGAAAGAAGAGATGTTTCCTTTCTTGTCCTCATCGTCTTGCCTCTTTTTAGAAAAGTTGATGTTCGAATTCCACACACTGATTATGACTTCGTCTCTGCGCACGCTGCACACCAAGCCAACAATATCGTTCAACAAGGCGTCCTGGTAGTCTCTTTTGCTCAAAAGTAAGGAGCCCGTCATTATTCTGAGAACAAGTCTTTCCCAGACCAATGTAGCTCGGCGGCGACTTTTTCTAATGTTCTCTTGTGAGTCATTGGATCCTGGACTGGCTCTGTTAATGAAGCGAAAGACCCATCTACCTCCTTTGGAATTGATGGGGTCCTCCCAAACAGGATTCACACCTGTCTTGAAGATCAAAAGCTCGCTGCTATTAACCAACTCATGCGTTTTTTTCACCATCGACAAACTCAACCACATTTGCTCAAGAGAAGCAATGGCCTTCACACGGTTAGCTGGATCACCAAAGGCAGGGAAGTCAAGCTCAGTGGCAGCCTGTAAATATGAGTCAACGGCGTATTGCTTCACTTCGCTGTTAGCGCTTCCAGTAGCGGGTACGACTGGCTCCTCGGTAGCTTGCGATGGGACCTTTTTGGACCTCGAGTGATACCAAATAGTCCAGCAGAATGGAAGAATATGCTGGTCGCCCGCGAGACCATGAACAGCAATTTGAGCTTCTTTGACCGGGTCACGTTTTGGAAGGTTAAAATTCGAAGGAGCTGGGGTGCTCCCGCCGTGTCCGTTATGGTGTCGATTGCCGGATCTCCCATGGTAGCGATGATTTGGGCCATGGCTTCCGTTATGGTGGCCATTATGGTGACCGGTATGATTGTTCTGGTTTGAGTTTCCGCCAGTGTGTGGGCCCGCAGAAGATGTCGAATTAGACTTGTATGACTTGTTATGAGACTTCAGAACATTCTCCGACTGCGGTTTGTTCTGGTTCATAATCCTGTTGAACAACGACTCGGCTCTCTTTAAGTTCTCCGACATTCTGAGTTAATTCGTATGCTTCGTTTTGGCTTTTGTGGGAAAAAAAAAAAAAAATGAAGACTTCGCTATTAGGAAGTCTGTCGAATGAATTGATGCTAGTATGATATGTAATTTTCTTGAGCCCCAGTAAGTGGACGATGTTGATGTGGAATCTGATCCGGATCTTCAGCGAATGCCAGTGTGTTTAAAGACGAATGGGACTTAGGGCGGAAAAATTGGTGTTTTCTTGAATGATTTTTTGATGTTGTTGCGATAGGTGAGACTGAAAGTAATGTTTTCGAAACTTTGAGGCGAGACGAGATATGTGACGAAATAAAAGGCTTTTGAAAAAGTAATAGTCGAAGCGCTGTTGGCCGGTGGTGTACTACTCTGTACAAAATTTTCGTATTAGTGTGCAGTTCAGTATGAAACCCGCTCTCTACTCCTGGCTCGAGCGGACCGACCATGGATACAAAACTTTACCGCGTGTATTGATGAATGCAAATAGTTTGCCTATTGCTTGCCATAGTAATGCAAGTAACCACCCAAGGTCTTGCATCCGTTTATGTAGTTGCTTACGTTCAACTTTTCGTTGATGGAGTGAGCACCGTCATCTCCTCTGCCCATAGGCAACAAAAGAACCTGGGTCTTGAGCTCCTTCTCGAAGGTCAAAGTGATTGGGATCGAGCCACCCTCTCTGGTGAAGTCAGGCTTGACATTCCAGACATGCTCGGTGGCCTTTGCGGCGGCGGAGAACGACTCGTTGAATGGGTCTGAAACCCAGTAGTCACCATCGTGGATCAACTCAACCACCATCTCGTTCTTGGAATTTATCTCAGCGAAAGCCTTCTTGACATGCTCGAACACCAATTCGTCCAACTTCTTACTGTCAATGTCTGGCACTGTTCTGATGGAGAATTTGCCAACAACCTTGGCTGGGATGACAGTCTTGGCACCAGCACCCGAGAAAGCACCCTCGACACCGTGGATGGACAAAGATGGGTATCTCCATCTGTGCTTCAAGATGTCCTTCTTATTGTTGTGCAAGCCGGTCTCAGAGCCAGAGGCAGCGTGCAACTCTTCGACGGAGAAGTCAATATCGTCGTACAATGCTTCTTCCTTGTCAGTCAAAGGAGCGACCATGTCCATAACACCAGGGATCAAAATCTTGCCGTTGGAGTCGACCAACTTAGACAAGACCTGGACCAAGTCGGTCATGGGCTCGGCAATGACACCACCGAAAATACCAGAGTGCAAGTCCGCACCAGGACCCTTGATCGACACCTGGTAGTAGTTACAGCCTCTCAAACCGTAGGTCAACACGGGCTTGGTAGTTCCGAGCCAGTAGTTGTCGGAAATACAGACGGTGTCAACCGTTTTGAAGTATTGGCTAGCCTCCTTGGCAATGAGGCCATCCAAGCCAAGAGAGCCGGACTCCTCCATACCCTCGAAGCAGCACACCAAGTTGACAGGAAGCTCCCAACCCAAGGCTCTGTGGGCCTCAATGACGTTCAACCAGCCCAAGACTGGGCCCTTGTCATCGGTGGCACCTCTTCCGTACAAGATGTCTGCGGCTGTGTCGTGGTACATGGTGAATGGCTCAGTGGCCCAGCCATCTTCCTTGGCGGCTGGTTGCACGTCGTAGTGGCCGTAGACCAAGACGGTCTTTTTGGCAGGGTCGGTGCCGAAACGAGCCAACACAATAGGGGGCAACTGGAGGGTGGGGTCAGCAACTGGAGGAGGCTGGGTGCCCAAGTCCTTCAATTGGATATCGGTGAAGCCGAGATTAGTGAGCTCGTTGACCAAGAAAGCGGACATGTCCACCACACGGTGTCTGAGGCTCTCGTCGGCACTGACGGAGGGAATGGCGATGGCCTTCGCCAAGCGGTCGATGAACGCGGGCTTCAACTCGTCGATCTTGTCGAACAATGGCTGCAATTCAAGTTTGTCGAAAGACATGGTGGTGTTGGACTCAGAAAAAGAGTAATAAGTAAAAATTAAAGAGTCTAGCCTTGTTGAAGACGGTTCAGGCCAGATCTCAGAAAGAACAGAGGGAGCGCCGGGAGCGAGTGTCCCCGCCGCGACCACCAGTGCCGTTCCAGCGCGCGGCGGACGCGCGGGGCCCCGGCCTGGCGGTTTGCCGAATATGATGCCTTGACACCATCAGCGTCGCTTTGTCGCTGGAATGGCGGCGCAAACGGCTGGCACAAAAATTCAGGTCCATTTTGTGGCAACCCTTCCTGGTGACTTACACTGAGGATGCCATTCGATAGCGGGTTTGGCGGCGTGGCGGCGTGGCGGCTTGTTCACGGTGGGTTCTTGCCTCTCTTCGCTGCTCCTATATATCGGTTCGGGCAGAGTCGCTGGGGCCGTGGGCGTCGTCTTCGATGGCGCCGCTGGTGACGATGGCGCCGCTGGTGCCGCATTTTTTTACGCACGGCATTTTCGGTTCCAGGGCCACACGAGGTGCCGTGCAATCGCAAAAGAAAAAAATATACACCTGCGGCAGGGCAGACACGGCGTCCCAGTGAGGATTCAGGCACACCTGTAACGTAATGCCCTTGATTGCCCCTCACGCGGCTGGTGTTGTTCCTGGCCTGCTGCGGCTCTGCCAACTGGCAGAAGTGACATTGGGCCTGTAGGGCCTGTGCGGTGCGGCCTCTCGATAGCAGCAGTGCGCTGGGCTGGCGCGGTGCTCTTTGCACAGCACGCCACACCTCCATCCATGCGCCATGTCCACAGAGCTCCTAGATCTTTTCTCCGACGACAGCAGCCCGGCCAGCGACACCGACGACTGGTTGGGAAACGACATATTGTCCTCCGCGTCGGCGGCGGTTCGTTCGGCTGAAAAAGCCGCGTCTCGGCCGCGCCCTACATCCGTATGCTCATCCTCCGTTGGCGATGAGGAGATCAAGATACCCGCCATTTTCAAGACACAAGGCGAGCGAAACCGTAAGACCTTGCTCCAGAATGCCGAGATCACCCGCCTGATGACCGAAGAGAGCGAGCGGACAATGGCCCGCAAACTTGCATTGGAAGCCACACAACGCGCCCTCCTACAAGAGCTCAACGATAATGGCGCCGGCTACAAGTTCTCAACCAAAACAAACGGACCACTATTGGCTCTGTTTGTCCGCAAGACTAATTCAAACGACGACGATATGGTCACGGGCCGCCACTTCTCTTTTTTCGACGAAATGTCTGCGGCGGATGCTGTGCCTTCGGAGGAAACGGCATACACTCCAATCTGCGCCTTCACTGGGTTCAATGAGACTCTGATGTCCTCAGAATGGCCTCTACTCCTTCAGATCAAGCATGCTCTAACAGCCATTCACGACCCCATTTTGTTGGGCGTCGTGCGGAGCCGCGTCGGCCTTCAAGCCACTAAGGCAACATCACCGGCAGACCTTGCTACTGATTTGCCTGAACTCATGAGCTCACTAGGGGGCCAAACCTCACTATTGTCATCAAAGACACTTCCGCTCAAGTTGGTGCATTACAATAGTGGGGCCACATTGTTGGCGCCGAGGCTTGCCGTCGTGTTCACATATATCGTGGCGCAATTGGCGTCTCTTGAAGATTTTGAATTGGCTTTCCGCTACTTTTTTCTTTCATCGAGTGACTTTGAGCTCAATAAATACCACAAAAACGATTTGCGACTGGATTTCATGGTGCCCGTGATGGACGGCTTCGTTCGCCAGTGGAAATCCGTGTTTCCAGGTCAATGTTTCGCTGATTTTGCTTACAAGATCATAACAGGTTGGGATGCTGTCATTTATAACACCCTGATCACATCATTTCTCAAGACCTTTGAGCTTCAGTTTTCCTTCATTTGCAGCTTTCTCAGCACGCCGGCGTGCAGCTACGTGAATGGCTTGGTCTTGCGATTTTTTGATGAAACAAATATCACCGACAGCGACGCGGTAATGCTTGATTGGGCAAGCTTATCACGGCTTGTCAGAAATGTGGCTGCTTTGGACATCCTCTCCGCTCCCGCCGGCCGAATTTACAAGTGCGCTTTTCAGGTGCGGCTCATGACGGGGGTTATCAATTTACTAATCTGCGCCCAAAACGACTTTGACAAAGTTCCGATTCTTGAATTCCAACGGAACTTGTTGGCATGTAAAGATCATTACCAGGATATGTTGGGTCGCCTCTCTTTGGCCCTGTCTGGACAAGTACAAGAAAAGCTACGGTTGTCCAAGTTTTTAAGCGATGCCTATCACCAGCTTGACTACGCCGCGCTAGTGGTCAGCAAAGTCTCTGCTTGCTTGCAAAACGATATGTTTTACGATTACGAATGAATTCCGTCTAAACCTTAAAAACCAAGGTTAAAAATCTTTCCCGGTGCCTTCCCGGTTTGTGTTATGGCACGCTCCAGCGTAGCCACGCGGAATTATTGACATGCGCCCGTGGGGCAATCTTGAGATGCCGGAGCGAATTTGGCCCACGCGGAACCTACGTCAATTCTTCACCACTTCAACTCAATCTTTCTTTCTCTTTCACATCATTCTTTGAATTTAGGACACTCTATAGAACAGCCTACTTCCCTCGCCCTAAAGTAACTGAACTGCTCTCCATCAAAACACGAGGGAAAAAAAAAAGCAAGGATATAGAACCAACGAAATCGCAAAGAATCCTCCTACACCTGGTAATCACGAAATGTCATCTGTTAGCCCCATTTTCTACAACAATCCCGAGATCACAGAATCCCGGCCAGGAACGTCCGTGCACCTCAAATATGGCTTGGGTCCAGCACCTCCCGTCCAACAGGGCCGCAAGATTTTCTTGTTCGACATCGACAATTGCCTCTATGAGCGGTCCACCAAAATCCATGACATGATGCAAATCAAAATCCACAAATACTTTAAGGAGGAACTCTTGTTAAACGATGAAGACGCACACAAATTGCACCTCAACTACTACAAAACATATGGTTTGGCTTTGGAGGGCCTCGTGCGTAACCACAAGGTAGATGCGCTTGATTACAACAGCAAGGTGGATGACGCTTTGGATTTGCCACTGGTGTTGCACTACAACCAGTCACTCCGAGACATGCTTTTGGCAGTTAAGAAGCTGGGTCACTTTGACATGTTCTGGCTCGTGACCAATGCCTACAAAAACCACGCGTTACGTGTGGTGTCGTTGCTTGGATTGGGCGATTTGTTCGACGGCTTGACCTACTGTGACTACGCTCTGTCTCCCATCGTGTGCAAGCCCATGAAGGAGTTTTACGATAGATGTTTTGCCACTATTGGCGTCAGTCCAGACGATCTGTCGGCATTGTCCTCATTGTTCTTCGTAGATGATTCCGAGATCAACGTTAAGGCTGCGCACGATCTAGGCTTTGGTCACGTTTTTCACTATGTGGAAATCGACAACGAGTACGACACGTTGGTGAAAAAACCAGATTTCCACCAATACTATGGATCGGAGCCAGGCAAGATCCGCATCCTCCGCAGTATTCTCGATCTCCAGGGATTTTTCTGCAACTGATCACTTCCGACAAATACTTAACCTCCTCACCTAGCCT
>JAKUBD010000074.1:0-24628 GCA_030563125.1 Metschnikowia laotica
AGCAAATTAAGACGACGAAATATGATTCAAACGAAACTTTTGACATTCATACTGATTTTGAAGCGGTTGCGAGATCTTTGAACTGGGATTATTTTGATATCGAGCTAAACCCGTTATCGAAAGATGAATTTCTGGAATATTTCGAAATGTTTTTTAACTCAAATAGCCTCCACCACTTCTCCCAGAGCTTATACCCTAGAATGAAAGGAAATCTTTTGTCTTTCAACTATCTTATTAGAGCTCAAAGAATCAAGTCCTATGGCTCATATGAATTCTGGAACGGCCTCAGCGAAACTCCTGAAACTCCCGAAAAGTCAAACGTTTTGTCTTATTTTGAAGTCGCGGTGACGCCTGAGACAGAAAATTTACTCAAGTTGGCGGCAATCTTGTGCGTCAATGGAACATTTAATATGGCCGAGTTGATGGTAGTGAGTGGTCAATCTCTTCTAGAAGTCCACGAGCTCTTACAAATTTGTATGGAGACCCGTCTTATCGTGCCGACAGGCATCAGATACAAAATCCCCTTCCATCTTCTCACCAAAGATGATTTTCCATTTGAACTTGATGATATAGAAGTCTGGAACTTTGCTACAGAGTCAAGGTTCAGATTCGATCACGATACGCTTCAGTCCCAATTGATAGATATGATGAAGCAAAAAGGCGAATTCGAGCAGTTCCATAAAACATGTGGTTTCAAACTTCAAAGAAAATTATCCAAGGAAGTCTTCGAGGTTTCATCTTATTTGAGCATGGCCTCTCATTTCCTTAAGTCCTTTGACGCTGTGCTGGAGCACGAGCGTCAAAAGTACTTAACTGTTCTTATTGCTGCAGGTAAACACGCAATGGCGACTTCTAATTTACGACTCGCTTTGAGATACTTCGAGATAGCGGCAGATTTGATACAAGATGACCATAGAAGGAAAAAAAAATTGTTGCTTACCAAGGTTCAATGCCACTTCTACCTCAAAGAGTTCGAGAAAAGCATTAAGGTCATTCAGGAGCTTGAACTGACCCACAAGGAATATAACCTATCGCTAATGCATTTCAAGGTCTGTTCCTTTTTCAATATGAAGAAATATCAGGAGGGAATGCAAATGGCCGTGGAAATTTTTAGAAGGCTTCGAATAGATGCTACCATGGATAAAAACAAATGCAGAACATTGGCCAAAGTTTACTTCGATCAATTACCGCTTTCCATTAGTGAAATAAGGAACCTCAAGACCTTAAAAAAAGCTAAAAACAAAAAATTTGGTGTCATTGCTGAACTCATACTGGCTATGATGAATCCTACTTATATTCTCGATCTTCCTGAATTAAGACTATTGATTCTTTCCATTCTCGTCAGGCTTATGACGTCTCATGGCTATACCCCTTTTTGTGCCATTCCACTCCTTCATTTTGCTAATTATTTCATGCAACCAAACGAAAATGCGAGTTCAGTAAAAGCCTTGGAGCTCACAGACGTTGCATTGCTGTTGGTCAACCACTCCAATGGGGCGAGTACAGCGCTATCAAAAAGCATCAATGAGGTATACTTGATCTTGATGGCTCAATTCAAGAGACCACTCAGTAAGATTATGAAGACTTCCACAGCCATTGATAGCATTTACAGACACCAGTCCGAAAGTTTTTTGGTGCGCTTGTGGATGACTTCCAACTCTTTGTTCTTGGGAAACTTGAGAGGCTGGTCTAATTCATCCCTGTCTTTGATGCGCGTGATTGGATTCGACAACTCTGACGAGAGATTTGTCTTTGACAGTATGGTGTGCTTGTGGAAATCTGAGATAACACTTGAAAACTATCTTGCGAGGCTTCAAGCTTCAACAATCAAACACTGGCCCGATCTTGAATTCATATACTTGGCAAACGCTGTGGTATGGGCGTCTTCTACTGAAGACATGGAAATTGCCGCGAGCTTGGTGGTTGATAGAGTTTACGAGTTGCTGAAGAAAACACCCTTGTCGATTCTGCATGCATATTTTTACTTCACTGCAGCACATTGTTTGATGTTAAGCACGAGAAAGCACAATAAGGTTGAAAGATTAAAAATTGCAACGGAAATCAGTGAGTGCTTCAAAAAGTGGCAATTGGCTTGTCCCGAAAATTTCAATGTTGAGCTGGCTTTGATTGAGGCTTGTATATTATCTCAAGACTCTACCATGTCGAGCTTGACAATACTTGATTTGTTTGAATATGCAATCGAGGCGGCTGAAGTTCAAGAAAAATGGATCTTGGCAGCGTTTGCCAATATTCATTGTGCAAGGTGGTTGAAGCTGCTGAAAAGCACGAAACGTGCCAAACTGTACGCGCGAAGGGCCTTGTCGTTGTTTATGACTTTGAATGATTTGGCCAACGCGGAAGTTGTCAAAACATATTTTCCAGATTTAGCAAATGAGTTTAATTGGGCAGGTATAAGGACTGCGAATGACCTCAATTTGAACCAACAAGCTTCAAGAAAAAGTGGTCCGCTGCAAATTTTAACCGAAAATGTTGACCTATTCAATAATTTCAACTCACCCGCGAGAGATACTGCTGATGTACCAAAACTGACGGGTGTAAAATCCGCGCAAAGCACCAACTCCAATCAGCCAACACAAGAAGACTGGAGTGAGGCTATAAATTTATCATTTCTGATATCTCAATCTTCAAGCCCGGAAATTATTGTTCGGACGCTCCTCGAAAGCACCTTTTCATTTTCTGGAGTTGATTATGCAGCATTAGTCCTCACGCTTGAAAGCAGCGAACCTGTTATCAAAGCGATAGGAACTTCAGACTATATTTATATGATGGATGATGAATCGTTGGCAACGAGAGCAGATTTGTTACCACAAAGTCTTGTGGTTCAATGCTTGCTCACTGGTGAAATTTTAAACAATGATACCAATGACAAGAATGAAATAACGGATGACATCTACTATAAAAATAACCCGCGGACAGCGGGAATCTGCATCCCCATCAAAACTTCTACAGTGCTTGGTGCGATATACTTGGAGAATAGATTAGGTTCTCTGAGACCAGAGGAGGATAGTGGAAAATTGCTAATGCTGCTGACTAAGCTTGATTTGTTATACTTGCTTTGTTCGCAAGCGGCAGTATCATTCTCTAAGTCAATGATGTACACTCAAATGGAGCTTGCGAAAAGAGCAGCAGAAGAGGCAACTGACGAAAAAGCAAGTTTCCTTGCCAACATGTCTCACGAAATCAGAACTCCATTCAACTCCCTTTTTGCTTGCTCAATTTTCTTGCTAGATACACCTTTGAGTAACATCCAAAAAGAATATGTTGAGACTATCAGAGATTCTGCTTTAGTCACACTCAGTATAATTGATGGGATTCTTGCCTTCACAAAAATTGAGCATGGCTCATTCAATCTCAATAACGAGAAGTTCTCAATCCACGATACTATAGAGGGTGCCATAATGTTTTCGAGCCAAAATGTTGATTCTCAGAATCTTGAGCTTGTCTTTTTTAATGAGAGTCCAGAGATCCAATATATTATTGGAGATGCAATAAGAGTTCGTCAAATTATGATCAATTTGGTTGGCAATGCATTGAAATTTACTAGCGAAGGATTTGTCAGGGTAGTGTTGAGATCCCGCTTCATAACCGAAGACAGGTATGAGATTACGATCGACGTCCAAGACACAGGTATCGGCATACCCGCAGAATCGAAATCGAAAATCTTTGGTGCATTTTCGCAAGTTGATGGTTCTTCAAGGCGAATGTATGGAGGATCTGGTCTCGGTCTAGCAATCTCGAGCAGACTAGCTGAGATCATGAACGGAAAAATTTCCTTCGTCAGTGAAGAAGGAAAGGGATCCACTTTCACGCTCAAGTGCCCTTTCAAAGCTGTTCTTTATGACAGTCCGCCTGAATCTACGAAGAAAAAAGTCGCCATTGTTTCTAAAACCAGATGGATGAAACATGCCGTCAGCGATATCATCAAATACAAAGGGTCGACCGCCGAACTTTTTGACTCTTTGGAGCAGGTGAAAGAGAGTACACAAACCTTTGACTATTTGTTGATGGATTTCAAATGCATAGTGGAGGGAGAGAAGATCAAAAGCCACCTAGGCCAAAAAGATATAGGAGTTTACATTTTGACAAGGTATGGGCATGTGATGACAGAGGATGAGTTGTCGGCGATCGAGGCCGACAGTATCGTCTTCACACCAATCAAATCAGCATCCATTGATAAGATACTCAAAGGAGAGTTCCTAACGTGTGAAGCCGCTCAGAATTCCAAATCAAATGTTCAGGACCTCACCAAAATTCAAAAAGCTATTCAAAGTTACACCTCATCCACCGTGCCTTCGGCGCCCAGCACAGGAGACAATTCCATGGGTTCGAATTCAGCCGAACCCAAGCCGCAAAAACCCGCCGACAAAAAGATCGAAGATGTAAAAAAAGAAAGTGATCTCCGGATTTTACTTGCTGAAGACAATCCAGTGAACCAAAGGGTCGCACTTCAGCACCTCAAAAAACTCGGATATCAAGCTGACAAGGCCAAAGACGGAGTGGAAGCAATTGAAAAGTGCTTATCCAAGCTTGAAAGCAACGAACCTTACGATATGATATTGATGGACATTCAAATGCCAAGAAAGGACGGAATTCAAGCAACTCTTGACTTATGGGCTCACTTTGAGGAAAAGGGCATAATAGAGAAAATGCCTCACGTGATCGCCTTAACGGCAAACGTCGCCGGTAACGAACGACAGAGGTGCCTCGAAGCAGGCATGAAAGACTTTGTGACAAAACCAGTGTTGCCCGACACTCTCAAAAAAGTTTTGGCCAAAGTTAGCGCTTACAAACAGACCGGCATGACATCACAGATGAACTCCATGTCAGAGTAGAAAAAGCGCGTGTATTATAAAAACAGAGATCAGGTACGATAATAGATACTAGATACAGAACTTATTTATTCGAAACTAATTTATTTGAAACTAATTTAATTGGAACCTATTTATTTGAAGCGTGAATCATCAGTAATGCAGACCAAGATGTCAAAATTGATCAATGAAGAATTGAACAATGACGACTCGTGCTTTGCAGGAACAGATTTCGTATTCCGAAGTTCGCTAGAATAGTGAAGGAAGAACGGAATGAGGGAAACGATCCCATCATGGAAAAATACACAAGCAAGCCTGGTATCGAGAAAGAATCAAAAAGAAGAACGGAGAAGTTGACGGCTACATCGGAATCGGGAGCACGGGCAGTCATGCACCAGAGCACACGTAGCACACAAACTGAACAAAACAGAAAGGGACTTATACCAATTCAATTTTATTTTTGATACACGCAAGTAAACACACCACGTGGGTTGAAGGGAGGGCAGTCACGCCAGGGGGGCCCCTAAGCCTTTTTCTCGTGGTACAAGCGCAATCTCTCGGTCTTCCATTCCTCGAGAGCCTTTCTGTATTCGGCCACAGCAGAAGCGCCTGTGTCATAAGTAGCCTTCTCAGACTCGGAGAGGAGCTTCCACTCCTCCAGGAGTCTCTTCACCACGCTGACTGCGTCATCACCGCCGGCGATGAAGTTCTCCTTGACAAAGGTGGCGAATCTGTTTGCGGGTGCCTTGGGCTTGGGCTTGTAGATTTGCAACTGCTCCCTGTTGTAAACGTCGGTCTGCTCCTGGATGGCCTCCTTCTCGCCCGGGCTCAAGGCGTTCCATGACGTGACAGTGACCTTGAGCAATTGACGCGGCTTGGACTTGACGTAGTAGTTGAACGCGCTGAGTTTGCGAACGTTCTTGAACGCGGCCGCCTCAATCTTCTTTTGCTCCTTTTTCTTCTTTTCGGCAAGTGCCTTGGCCTTCTCCTTGGCCTTGTCTTTGGATCCGGTGATGCTGGACAGGGCCTTGCGTTGGGCGGGAGCGACGGCGGAAACGGAAAAGTGCGCAGGACCGCCGGCGCAAACGATTCTGGAGAAATTGAGCGGAGCGGCGGCGCGGGCCACCATGGATTTTGCACAAGAAAACATGTATGGAGTAGTCAGATGTTTGTTTTGCTTCGATTGTCATAACTGCGCGTGCCTGCAGGACCAACCCCATACGGGCCCGCGCCACCAGGACGGGACCAGACGCGACAAACCGCAACCAAGGCGTGCGACACTCAAGAGAGACGTGGCTGCAGCGTCTCCAGACCCAGATGCGCCAGCCCGCCTGCGTTTCGCGCTAAGGCTGCGCTAAGCGCACTGGCGGCACTGGCGGCAATGGCGGCGCAGAGCGCGCAGGTTAGCCGTGCCCATATAAAAGTGTGGGGAACCGCCTCGCCTTCATCTTCCTCTGCCCAAATTCACAACTGGATTCCATGGCTCCCCTGCTCAAAAACACCCTGCTCTATCGCCCGCTTCCGTTCGTCAACGGCGAGTGGGTGCAGTCCAAATCCACAAAGACCTTCCAGGTCTTCGACCCTGCCACGGAAGAACTCATTTGCGAGTTGCCCGACCAGACGCCTGAAGAGATCGACGAGGCCATTGCCATCACGGCCAAGGCGTTTGAGTCGTACAAGAAAACGTCTCCCGCGGACCGTTCGCGTTGGCTCAGAAACTTGTACAACTTGATGATGGAAAACGCGGACGACTTAGCGGCAATCATCACCTGGGAAAACGGAAAGTGCCTCACGGACGCCATGGGCGAGGTGAAGTATGCTGCGTCGTACTTCGAGTGGTTTGCCGAGGAGGCCAGACGCAACTACGGCCACACGATCCAGCCCGCCAACTACAACAATAAGGTCATCACCTACAAACAACCTGTGGGCCCCGTGGGCTTGTTGTGTCCGTTCAACTTCCCTTCGGCCATGGGCGCCCGTAAGGCTGCGCCAGCGTTTGCCGTTGGATGCACGTGCATCTTGAAGCCAGACGCCCAGACGCCTTTGTCGTCCTTGGCTCTTGCCCACTTGGCGAACGAGGCCGGGTTCCCTAAGGGTGTGTTCAACGTGGTGTTGCTGAGCACTGAGTCCACGCCCGCCTGCGGCTTGAAGTTCTGCGAGTCGCCAGCCATCAAGAAAATCTCTTTCACGGGCTCTACGCCGGTCGGCAAGCTTTTGTACAAGCAGTCTGCGCTGACGCTCAAGAAAATGTCCATGGAGTTGGGAGGAAACGCACCTGTCATTGTGTTTGACGATGCCAAGCTCGATCTCGCGGTCGACCAGGCCATCGCCTCGAAATTCCGCTCCTTGGGCCAGACTTGCGTGTGTGCCAATAGACTCTACGTCCAGGCCGGCGTCTACGAGGAATTTGTGGAGAAGTTTGCGGAGAAGGTGCGTGCGTTCAAGATCGGAAACGGCTTCGACCTGGGCGTGACCCACGGCTGTTTGATCAACACGAAAGCCAGAGATAAGGTTGAAGATCATGTTGCTGATGCCGTTGGAAAGGGCGCTCACAAGGTTGTTGAGGGTGGCCGACTTCCGGACCTCGGCAAACACTTTTTTGCTCCCGTTGTGTTGAGAGACGTCACGCCGGAAATGAAGGTCGTTCTGGAGGAGACTTTCGGTCCGCTTGCCGCCATTATCAAGTTCGAGTCCAAGGATGAGGTCATTGCCAGCTGCAATGACACCCCATACGGTCTTGCCGCCTACGTTTTCTCTGAAAGCTTGAACACCGTTTACACTGTTTCCGAGTCCTTGGAGGCCGGCATGGTCAGCGTCAACACCGGCCTTTTCACAGACGCCTCGATGCCTTTCGGCGGCGTCAAAGAATCCGGTTTTGGCCGTGAGGGCTCCTTGTATGGCCTTGACGATTACACCGTGGTCAAGTCGATCACGCTCGGAAATGTCTACAACTAGCCGCCGCGCTGTCCCATGTGAGCATTATAGAATCCCAACGTCGCTCTCCAGCATTATGTAGCCATCCGGTTCGCCACTCCCACGTTATCTCTCATGGTCATTTAATGGTCGTCGTTTCTTTTACTCTTGCGCCAAAAAAAGCACCCTTCGTAGCGACAGGTGTACGGGTGCGCGCAACATCAACGGAAGCTGGTCTGAATATCTCCACCGCCAGCGTCATCACCACCCATGAACAACCGCATCGAGCCGGTGAAAGAGCCGCTAGACGGCGTCTATCTTATCGACAAACAAGGTACGTTGACACACCATCAATAAAGAAAAACACCCTGAAGCTCCCGCTAACGCCAGCCACATATTCACTTCCGCAGCCGTCCCCACTAGATAACCTTCTAGCAATGTACGGGCTCGAGCCGATCGCAAAATCTCTCGAAAGGACGAAAAAGGACGGATCGAAAGGTATCAAGCTCCGAAAATCCTACAAAAACCACATTCTGGACTTGCCGGGCAAGCATCAAATTCCAGCAGCAAAGCCGCTCAACGGCCAGCTTTTAGACCCGGAATTGGCCTCGCATCCGGACGTGATTAGACAGTTCGATGCAAGTTTACTTGCCTCGGCATTGAAATTCGACAAGACGCCTATTAACGGTGTTCCTGGCTTCTCCACAGCGGATCTAGCAATCAGCGACCAAGGCCTGCTTAGAAGCGAGGATACGGTTGATGTTGACGAGTTGAAACGCAAGAGAAAGAAGAAACAGATGGCTGGAAATGACCACAAGAGGTATCATCCGCTGTGATGCAGACTGTGGTAGTCAAAGCGCTGCTTCATGGGGCCCGTGAAAGCCGTTGTTCATGAGGTACCATGGAAGTTCACTGGAAAGTGGATGAGTTTGAAACCAATAAATTTGGCTCTTCAGCGTGGATTGATTCTCTTTTTCTTCTTTTTGGGTGTTCCGCGAAGCCCACCATATTGCGCTGTGATTTATTTTCATAGTCTTACGATATCTATTAATGCTTAAAAATGTCTATTAAAAGGAGTTGACGACTCCAGTTATGATGGGGTTTTCCATCACCTCACAATGTCCGTCAGGATGCAAGCAGACCTGTAGTCGAACTTTCAAACAGTGATCACGAGTCATGAGACCGCTTCACTGCTAATCGGCGAACCGAGTCCTTCAAATTTCCCAGCTTGGTGGTGACCTTGTTTCTCGCCAACCGGCCCGAGTGTTTGATCAATGCGTTAATGACCAACTTCTTATAGTCCTCGAGAATGTCCTTGTTGGACATCGTCTGCTGTTGGATTTCCCACTTGGGCAACGCAAGCAAAAAGTTATTCACATTGAGGATTCGTTTAACTCCTTCGCGGAGCTTCAAAGAAATCATGACATTAAACAGCTCCGCCGTCATTCGCACGATGCTGATGTATTCTTTGGATCTCTTCACCATGGACTCCACATCCTGATTGACGTATGCTCTATCATGCGAGCTTTCGTTAGAAGATGTGCCCTTAGAGCTGGATTTTCGGCGGTATTGCCTACTCATTCGACTAGATCTTGAGACATCGTCACCATCAACCAAATTTTCGGCACTCAAATAGTCTGACTTTGGACTGCCTTCGTCTTTTTTGTTGTTTTTGTTGTTTTTGGAATCATCATCGGAGCCTGCGAACGATAGCGAGGGCACTGAATCTACCCCCAGATCTTCGCTGCTGTAGAAGAGGAAGTCATACAATTGTTTGCCGGTGAACTCATCCACACTTAGCTTCAACGGGAGCGAACGTATGTTGAGGTCCTCCAAAATCTTGATGCCTCCGACGTTTCGGTTCATCGTCCAATCAACCGATAGCAAGTTCTTCTTGTTGTCTGAAAACATTGGCTCGAGAATCTTGGGGAAGTAGGCATTCTTCAGCAAATCCAACCCATCGATCGTTTTTATTTCGACAAGATTGCCATTTGACCCGTCGTCACGTAGCACTCGGGTGTAGTGCCCGTCACTAAGAATGAGGTCAACGATGGGAGTTCGATCATCCTTGAGCATGTGGAGCTTGATTGAATCCGCACCGATTCGCCATTCCTCCACCACTCTCGATGCGGAACTTGACATATTACTTCCAGAAAACATGGTTTGCAATAAGAGAGTGATCTCTTCCACAAGAGACACTTCTTCATCTTTCAAATGTAAAAAATCGTTGAGCGACTCGTTGTCCAAATAGCCGCCATGTCGGAAATTGTAGTTGTTAAGAAGTCCGGAAATGGTGTGATTGTGAACTCTCAATTGTGACACTTTCTTATGCATTGACCGATGATCTTGGAAATCAACCGAGAATCTTGTTTTCAGTATATTTTCCCGCAATTGAGTCAGTAACGGATCCATGTATAAAATCAACGACAACACTGTTGCATAGAGAGTCAAGTATTGTTTTGCAGTACAGTTGACTTCTAGTTTGGGCAAATTCACATGTAGATTGTTAGTATTGGAGTTTCTGGTCGCCTTTTGGCTTTCGACTGAGCTGCCGCCATCTTCTGAATAAATATCATATTGCTCCATATTGTTTCCCAGAGCTATCACTTGGTTGTATGTGACCATAAGTGACATTTGCTTTATCAACACATTTTCCTCGAAAGCCAACTCGTAATTTGTGCAAGTCTCCACTCCAAAAAACGGAGGCCATGAAGACTTCGTTCCATATGGCCTAGCTTCTAACGCGAGCTTCATTTTCTCGAAAGACTGTTTTTGGAGAACCATGACATTGGCATCGTGCAATAAAACACCATACCGTTTTTCAAGCTCGCTGGTCTTGGATTGCACCTTTTGATCCAAAACGACCGAGTAGATCTTCATTTCCAATGATGGAGCAGTCAACACAACCACAGAATCTTTCAGGTCCTTGGTCTGGAGCTGTATTTGCGGTGATAGAATTTCGACCTTGTAGTCCTCCATTATTTTTTCCGATTCTCGCAGTTCAGTCATGATGGTGCTAAAATTGTTGATTCTCGACTCTGAGCTCTGATGACCCGATTTCTCCCCCGCATTAAATCCTTGCCCATTGATGTCTTTAGAAATGTTGGTAAAATAGGAGCATAATTCCTCGTGCCCGTCTTGTCTCTCAACGAGTTTTTCAAGCATGCTCATGTAGTCAAACGACATAAATTTTTTGTAGTAACTGTGCCTGGTGACGAAATACAAGTACTTCATAAAGACGTTTCTCACCGACTCATTCCACTTCAAGAGCATCGATGTTAACAAAAACTTGTTATGGAAATTCTCTTGATTTTTCGAGTCAAATGTAGTGATGCTCTCCGTACGCGGATTTTTCCTCCTCTGACTGGCACTGGAGTCAATCATGCATTTGAGAGTTGCCAAACGTTTTTTATAAAGTGATTCCTCACCATCAGACTTGGAAATCATGTTTTTGAGATCTTTCATACGCTTTTCATACATTTTAACCATGGAGGAATGGAAACCAAAGCCATCAATAATACAATCATGCGTTTTATCCTGACTGTCTTCGTATCTTGATGCATTTGTGTCACGGAAATAAATGAATCGGTCAGAGAACAACAATGGAAGAATCTCTGCGTTCTTTAATGAAGTGTTATAGGTGGGTAAAAATGCCTCGACATAGTCCCGCTCATCGAACCATCGTTCGTCATTGTCGAAGATCTTGAAAGGCTTAGCTTTCAGTTTTTTTTCTTTCCACATCTTTCCATCCGTATGGTAGTAATCACGGTAGTAGGTGGCGCTGACGGTTCTTAAATCGATAGTTGTTAACACAATTTTGCCAACATTGAAGTTCATTTTCGCAATGCGCTTGTGCTCCTTGGATCCTAGTTCTTTCTCGACAACTTCTTGCCTCTCTTGATGAAGATCCACAAGAAATTCATCTACTTTTGCTCTCAAACCCACAGAGTTGAACTCATCATTGCTGAAACTGTCATCTTCGTGTCGGCAAACGTGACTGAGAAATAAGTTCACAATATCGAAACTAAACTTGTTGGCGAACAAATGCTCCGAAAACTTTTGCGTTGCCTTGGCACCATCGAAAATCTTACCTTTTCTAATTGGCAACATCATGTTGCCCTTGAACATACCCCACCAGTCAAAGAAATGCTTGAAAACACCTGAACTCAAATGAATGGTGTTATAACTTTTTTCGGTGTGAGCTTTGAGTGATAATGCCATTTGGATTCTGGTGGAACGAAATCCCTCGTAAGAATCAAAGTCATCACCCACGTATGCTGGATTATGTAGATCGATTTCATAATGCGGCTTGCATTGCGAGCTCCACTTATTCGATTCTTTTGATTGTCTTTGAAGAGCAAATCCTACCCGAAGATTTATACCTCCGGACAATTCCACGACCTTTTTTTCGCAGAAATCATACAGCGACTTGAATGAAGCTTGTCCATCAACCGTCAGATCATTTTTGAGATAGTATGCGTGACATGAGTGCACCACCTCTTTGGAACTTGGCATGAAAGCACATTTGGTACTGCTTCTTGTCCAGCACACTAAAGGAACAGACAAGTAGCTAGGTATATACCACGATACTCTTTCAGAAGACACATCAAAGAAGTTCAAAGCGTCATCATCAGGGTTTATTCGCCAACAAACTGATTCCTTGAGACTCAATATAAATCCATTTGAGCCAGCGAACAAGCTGTATGGGTCCGAGCCACCTTTGAAGGCCACTTCTATACTGGCTGATTCTCCCGATCGTATGGCCATGTTTCCATGAATAAGAAGCCTCAATTTGTCCCAGAAGCCCAACTTAGGTGATTTATCTACCGGTGGTTTTGAGAATTGATCGAGGTTGAGCATAATTTGCTGGATAGCAAATTGGTAAGATTGACCCCAGACAAATCTCGCGGGTGACGGCGAATCGAATAAAATATCCATTTCAGTGAATATTTTTGGGGTCGACATGGATTTGTTGATGAGAATGCTGTCGAATCTATTTTCCAGAGAATCGGAAGTCAAATCTGTGAGTTTGACTGGGAGTTCCCTCAAATGTTCTTTCTCAGTGACAAGTGTTTCACTTACGAACAAAGGACCTTGCATGACTAGTGCTTTTCCTCGTCCTCCGGAGTCTACCGAAAACGGCAAATAAAGTAGAGGCAACGGATAATCTCTCATGTGCATTCTCAATTCTTTAACTGCAAGATCAACGTTAAGTGGCACCAAGAGACTATATTTTGTTTCCAACGGAACACCCTGTCCCACTTTATGAATGAATTCTGGTATTTCTTCCACGGAGAAGGGAAGGTCGAGAAAGCTGAGATTGACACCGCTCAAAATCAACTTGAGAAGAGGAGCATGGATTGAATGAGGAATTATTTTATCATTCTCTTTTGCATTGAGTTGTGTCTCACTTCCAAACAAGAACTCCTTGTTTTCGAGAAGCTCTTTTGACAATTCTTGTTTGTATTTTTTGACTTTCCGATACCACAGCGTGGAAATAAAGGCTCCCAAGGCGTTCCTTTCGTCCGCCTGGACTTCTTCATCCAAATCACTTTTTTCGATACGCTTCTCCAAAATCGTCAGGAGTTCCATGCGCTTCCTCTGCTCAACAAGCCCTAACTGGAATATCATGTTCAATTCACTCTCAAAAGGATCATCCTCAATGACAAAGGAGATCATTTCCGACTGAAGATTTATATCAGGTAGGCACAAGGGCTTGGAGGCAGATGGGAAAGCAACGGTAGTCTTTTCCCCTTTGAAAACACACTTGGAAAGATGTTTGAGCACTTTGATGAAGACGGACAAGCTGTCGAATAATCTGTAGACAACAAACTGATGCGGTTGAGACAAACGCACGCCGAGTGTTTCGACTTTGAATAGATGATTCACGTCAGGATCGTTCACTTTTAAAGTAGTTTCATCTAAGCACAAAAGACGATCCCAAGATTCGTCATCAACAGGCGAAGCAACTAATATTCGAAGAAGCATGGACCCAAAGAAGGCTTGGTTTCGACTGCTTGTCATAAGCAAATTATAATTCTGGACCTTCAAAATACATTCATCTGATAAGACCGTCCGAAGCGACACTTTTTTGATGTTGACCAGCGTTATGAGGAAGTTTTTCAAACCTTGATCCTTCTGCTTTTCAGGCGCCTCATGCTTTTCGCCCTTCCAAACTCCTTCGTTTTTTAATTTCGAGATCGGCTTTGCGATTGTTTCCATCACCAAATATAAGGATCCGAGAACAACGAAGATCTTGTTCAAATTGATATCTCCTGCTATCTTTTCCACGACTGTTTCTAACGACAACTGACAGTTCCCGTCCACGATACCAGAGGAAATGTTGTTGGATATCTGTGGCACCTCTATCATATTTTCGGCAATGTTGTTTTCATTCAAGATAGAAAGTTTAACTTTCCCGGCGCAGGAATCCAATTGCCAATATTTAAGGTCATCTTTATGCTCATTTAACGTATCAGACGATGATACAGAATCTGATAGCGTTGTTGTAATTTGACTGTCGAGATTATTCAGGTCTTCATAGAGTCTGAACCGAAGCGAATTTGCGGCAAGGCAAGTGGACGTGCCCGTTCTTTCGAATTGGTGGTAACCATGGAAGGATAGTTTGTTGATGAGGTCAGGTGGGAGCAATGGTGAAACGGATCCAAGACGAATATCTATCTGGTCACAGATGACTTCCGCGTTCACTAGCCATGAAGGCAAACAACGGAACAATTTGTGTGAAGATGATGCGTTTGAGTAGACATTCTTCTTGCTGGATTTCCTGGACAATTTTTCGATTTTGGTGGCGAAAATGCCATGCAAAGCGTCACTCAAGAGCATCTTCGTCGATACAGAATGAACACTCTCGACAACTTTGTTAACACCTAACAAGACGTCGGGCTTGGTGAGGTCAATGAAAGCCCTCACGAGGTTCAATGTGTGCTTAACTTTGAAATTTCTCAAAATATTAAACTCGGTCTTCACATCCGCAAATCCACAAATATCCTCCGAAAATGTATAGTTTCTGTGCTTTTCAGTATATCTGAGACACGGATGGAGAAAGCGCATTCTGCAATCGTATTCTTGAGGCTTGGGTGTGGATATGTGCAAAGAGATGGTGGAAAACGAGAAGATCAACATTCGGATTTTCTTCTCGACGTCATCCGTTGATCTTAATAGGGCACGGGGTTGTTCCATGGTTAGTTTGACGTCTAAGAAAGGGTAATTTTCCTCGAGAAGTTCTTTTGCACGCTTGAATAAGGACTGGAACCGATTATGAGAAGTTTGTGAATGTTCTTTGGAATCCGAAGTGGAAGAGGAATCGCCATCCGAACCATGCAATTTCGAAAGCGACTGATGTTTCGATGACGTCTTGGCAGCTTTTCTCAAAGCTAGCATCATTTTCAAATAGGAAACGCTCAGAAGGAGTAGCTCGAGCTCATTGGTATCCACATCAAGCACAGAGCCGTTACCGGAAGAGAAAAGCTCAAGAACGCAATGCTTAAACCCACTGCCTCGAGCCAACCGGTCGGCGATATTTGTCTTGAAATTCATGCTGTAGTTGGGGACAGTCATGAATTCGCTTCGAGACCCGCTAGTTTTTCCACTGGTGTCGTGAGTAAACACAAATGTCCGCAAAAGCAGGGAGGAAAGCGAGATCTCAAAAGGCGTATCATGATATGGACTAAAAAGAACATCAAACCCGGCAGTGTACGGAGACACGCGTGCCAAATGTAGAGCAGCTGAGTCGAGAGAAAGCGACATGGAGTAGGTAGGCGCATCTTGTGCGAGAAATGTGGAGAGGCTGATTTCAGTGTCGACAAGAGGCACCCTTTTGAGCGAGAAGTTCGCTATGCTGACAGACATGGACTCGATGCACTGAACCCACTTTTGGTGGAGATTCGCAAGAAGCTGGATGCTGCGGTTTGTAGAGTCTGTATCTTGATAAGACTGAGAGGGATTGTCAGGCTGCGTCGAAGGCAGAGATTCCACGGCGATTGAGGCAGCGGAGCCTGGCTCGAGTGTATGGGTGTCACGGGCAAAACGCTGCACCATTTGAAACGCATCCAACTCGAGTTCGTCGCAATTGAGCCGAAGAAGTACATTAGACAAATTTCCCGACAGCGCTTGAATGTCGCAGTAGACCAGCGCAGCGAGAGAGCTCGATAATAGAGCATCAGAATAGTCTGTATCGAAGCAAACCCTGAGCGCAGTATTCACGGCAGCTAATTGGAAAGACAATCGATAAGCGTTTCCCGAAGACGCTACCAGCGCAGTCTTCGAGTTGGAATTCACAAGAATCAGGAGCGAGCCCGTGCTGAAGTCGAACTTGTTGGTTTCCACGCTCAAATATCTCAATTGGACGTCGAATACCCGCAGGAGATAGAGCAGCAAGCGCACAGCATAGCGGCCAGCCAACGAGCGAGGATAGATGGAGACGGGATCTGCCGAGGTGTAGTCAAAAAACTTCGGTTTTCCGCTGGCGGAAGAGGCTGGGCCATTTTTTCCACGGTTGCCGCCACCAGAATTGGAGTTGGGTTCGGAAATCTTTAAATCGGAAATAAAGATCTTCCGGGACGAGCCCCAGAGCCGTATACGCACTGCAGAGGCCGAGACGTGTTTTTTGCCCTTGAACTGGAGATTGTGGATGGTGAGGCCGTTCAAAAGCGTCACATAGCCAATATAGAGGCCTGTGGTGTAGTATATTAGAAGCCAGGCCATTCGCCACGCAACCGCCGCAAGGACAACATATGCAGCAATGGATCTCATTATGAGATCTGAAAAAACGAAGTATGTTTGCGCTTTTTTGATTTTGCGGCCGCGAAGCGATTTCGGTGATAGCGGACTATGAAAGAGTATTTGGCCAGTGTTGTGGTGCCTCGTTGATGTGAGTGCATATAGTGGTGGCCCCTCTTTGGCGGAGGAGTATTGAAGCTACGGTGTTTAGAGTACAGAGAAGTGACAGACGGGGAAAAGAGGGTTTGAGTGCTTGCGCTTATGAGCATTTATCTGAAACTGGGCCGAAACGAGCTTGTCACAGGGTGGGGCAGACCCCAGGCTGTCTGACCTGAGTTGACAGCTTACTTGCGACCCACGCGCAGAAGGCTGGCTCTGGCGATGAGGCTCGAATAACACCAGCCGTCAACTACGCCGGAACAACCAGAACAAGAGGGACGGAAACAGTCAAGCCATTAAACAAGTGTCAAAGACGCAGCAACTAATTCTCACGTAACTCGGGAACAAGCCTGAAACAAGCCTGAAACCACGCCGCAACCCTCACTAAAACGTCACTAAAACGTCACCAAAACGTCATCATCAGCTCCACAGCAGCCATCGCCGCATCTGTCTATTGACAAAGCTACCCCATTGGGGCACCTGTGTGCAGCATGTACTTCTGCGCATAAATCTTTCGCCGCCCTCGCCCAAAACCACTCGCAACCCATTTGTGCCACGACGGGCGCGCGCTCGACTGCCCCACGTGATGGCACCAAGGGCTTCTGCCCTCGCGTTCTCAACCACCGCTCCTGCAGGCATCCTCCGCCCTCGCACCGCTGGGCCTCTGCGAAAATTTTTAGCCATTCCAACTCTAACAAATCTTTTTCATACCTATCAATAATCAATCAAGAGTATGTAAAATCCACAGCACAACGACAAGCGTGTCCCAGAACCGATCCAAAAGCAATCCCCACCGATACCAGCCCTCCAAAGAAGCTCCCTCCATTTGTATATCCCATGAGGCAACTCGAGAAATGAAAGAATTTTCACTTCGATGGGTCATTGATGACCGAACCCCATCGAGGGGGAAAACACAAAACTCGCTTGGATTTCAAAACCGAAAGCTCCACAAGAACCATATACTAACAAACCAGTGGCTACTCCTAAGATTGTCAAGAAGTACACCAAGAAGTTCAAGAGACACCACTCTGATAGATACGACAGAGTCGCTGAGAACTGGAGAAAGCAAAAGGGTATCGACTCTTGTGTCAGAAGAAGATTCAGAGGTACCATCCCTCAACCAAACATTGGTTACGGTTCTAACAAGAAGACCAAGCACATGATCCCATCTGGCCACAGAGTCTACCTTGTCAAGAACGTCAAGGACTTGGACGTCTTGTTGATGCACACCAAGACCTACGCTGCTGAGATTGCTCACAACATTTCTTCCAAGAAGAGAGTTGAGATTGTCACCAAGGCTAAGTCTCTCGGTGTCAAGGTCACCAACCCTAAGGGTAGAGTTTCTTTGGAGGCTTAAGTGTTTTCTAACTAATACTGGGTTTCACATCAAATACATATAATCATTGTCCACTTATCTATGTAGCTCGCCTGTTTTGTGCGTATTCGCCATTATGTTCTAGATGTTTGTTGCTAGTGTCGGGACCTTGTGCATTTCATACTTCTAATACTTACCGCCGGCCCAAGACTCCTGATTTGTGCACGTTGGTCACATCTAAATGATGGTGCTTTCTGATTTTATAGCCCAAATCACAGTTTCCGTCGGCATCGACCTTGACGTCTTTGCATTCCTTGAGAGGCTCTTCGAACATGAAGGCTGAGAGCGACAATTCCTTCTTTTGGGGCACTTCCTGTGTTTGCGATGGCGAGGAGGAGCTTGCATCGACATTCGTATCCTCCACGCCATTCTCATTCTCGTCCGACTCGAACCCAGCATTATCCTCGTTCACCACTTCTAAAGGCGGCGTGGCTGCTCTCTTAGTTGTCTCTTCGGCTTCACTGGTGCCTCCTTTGCCAGGCGCGTCTCCCATATCAAGCATCGACCTGACTCTCGGTGGAGTTTCATTAAACAGTGAGGAGCTGTGATTTGATACCAAGCGTGATTGATGACTATCACGCGCAATATGGAGCGGGTGGGAATGTGTAAGCAGTGAGTTCGACCTCACGGAAGACGCATCGTTCTCTGACCCATTGTTCTCGGCTTCGTTCTTAGGAACGCCTGCTAGATCTAGCATACTTCTGAATGGGGTATGTAATGCGCTAGCGTCCAGGTCTTCGGAGTTGATAAAGGAATTGACAGTGTTTTTTCGTGATGGCATAGCAGAGTTTTGTTTTGACGACGACGCAGATGATTCAATGAATGGATTGACCTGCTGGTCGGGATGTTCATAAAGACACATCTCCAAGCTTGAAAACCAAGGGTCCTTGAATAACAAGTCCAAGTCGTATCGATACTTGGGTGATGGGTCGCAAAGCTTCCATGCCACTCTTGCCGCGCCGGACGATTGGAATTGTGAAGCCCATTTGAATTCAGACCCAGGGCCGTGATTGAGGTCTGTGTTGGTCTTGAAATGAGGATGGTCAGAGCTGTACCGGTCGCGATTGAATTTGTAATCCCTGTAGTGGAAATCCAGAGCGGTGGATTGCTGGAAGGGAACCCCAGCATACACCAAGCAAAATAGAAGCATTCCCAAACCCCAGTGGTCCATTTTAAATGGATCGTAGGCGTGGTTTTTTATTTCACTGGAGGTGCATTCTTTGAGTTGCATCACCTCTGGAGGGGAGTAGGGCGGCGACCCCACGTATGCAGTGGATAATTTGACCGGACTGTCGAAGTTTCCCGGTTCCTCGTGGCCATAATCACTCACACCAAAGTCGCAAAGCTTAACCACGCCGTTTGCATCGAGCAAAACGTTCTCAGGCTTGAGGTCCCGGTGCACAATGTCGTTTTCGTGTAAGAATTGTAACCCGAAAGCAATTTGTTTGAAAATGCAAAATCTTTCCGACAATGGGGTTTTTTTCCAGCCGGACTTAATGATTAGATTGAAGAGATCTCCGCCAGCACAAAACTCCATGATCATTCCCCACCCACGTGTGATGCTGGCTTGAGACTGAATTCTGACAAGGGAGATGGTTTGCACCACATGGCGCAGCTTAGAGAGCTTGCGGCTGATGATAAACTCCTTCGCGGAACGCTTGTAAAACTCCTCGTCGGTCTCTTTGGGAAACAACACAAAGCGCTTCAAGGCATAGTGCTTCTTCTTGCTGGCAATCAACGTCACGATACGCACGTCGCATGCGCCGCCGTCGCCGATTTTCTTGTCGATGTTTTCATACTCGAAATCTTCCAACAAGTTGACGTGCTCCTCCTTCATATCGTCGGGCAAATAGTCGTTTGGGTTGGCCACGGGGTTGGCCACAACGCGCTCACCCTCAGGCCCACCCTTCAAATAGAACTGAGCCAGGTGCTGTACAGACATGTTCAGCGGCAGCTTGTTAACCCCGTACGGATTGTACTTGATCTTGTAGTGGGACGATTGTTTCCTGCTGATGGGTGTGGGCACGTTACGAGGTGCCCTATCAGCGTGCATCATCGTGGACGCTTGGCGGAGCGGCTGCCTGGCCGAATTTGCACGCAGAAGCGGCTTGACTGGATCGTGCTTCTTCTGTGGCATTCCTGGTGACCCCGGAACCGACGTATGTGCCTGTCTGGGCAGCTCATGGTTGTGTTCATTAGCGTTTGACCCGTGTAAATGCGTAGGGGTTGTGGCTCGAGACAGCTTCGCACTGTCGGATGAATCTTTGTCCTTGTGGAAGAGGCGGGACAAGTTTATGTGGGATGACGACTTCTCGTGGTCGGAGTCTTCTTGCTTGAAGATATTCTTCAAGTGGTTACGACGGAGCTTCTCCATTGGAACTGGCTAGGATGGTTGGGGCTGGTGACGAAGGCGGCACGGGTCTTGTGCTGTAATTGTACACTAGTATGTGGATTTTGAGAAGAGTTTCGATGATTTTGGATTGTAGCGATGTGGGGAACACAAGTTGGGTTGCGAACGATCGGCAAAAGGGTGTTGGGTGGAGTATTAGGCGAGTCTATCATTGCGATTTCGAAGAAGCTCGCTCAACATGTATTGTGCAGGACTAAGACTTATTTCTGGGGGATGCCGGTGGTGACTGGGGTTGAACTTATAGGTCTGCAGCTGTGGCGTCTTTTGAAACCCCGTGTTTCAGGTTCGGTTTGAGAGTGGGCACGTCTTGTCTTTGTGAGTCGATGTGGTGGGTATCTCATAGTGAGTTGCTGTGCACCCACGGTTTAAGCCGTGTGCGTCAGTCTATACCGAAGCCGGTCCGGCACAAAATAGACGAGCATCCTTCCATCGGTGAGTCGGTTCCATACGGGGTTGTCCGAGGGAGTCACGGCCGAGGTTCGACTACGTTTCAGCCTTGTTGCACCTTCATGACACCTTTGTCATGCCCTTGTCTCACTTATGTCGCACCTTAGTCTCACTTATGTCACATCTTTGTCACACCTTAGATTCAGCCTTGTCCAAACCGTTGCGACTAATTTCAGAATTTAGCCAGCTCTGTTTCGGTTCTGCCTCGGCGTTTGCTGCCTCGTAAAAAGGTTTGATACACCACCACCGCAAAGTTTCTTCTTTGTTACTTTAATCAGTTTGCTGGCGCATTATGATTTCACGCCAAGCTCTACCGCTACTTCGTAAACTACAGAAATTGAATGCCGTCATTCAATGTTCGTCCGCATTATAAATCAATCTGGAGATGGGCCCCCACAGTTTCTATGCACACGCCGCTTACGCTGATGACGGAAGCACATCATACAAGCGCTGCGCCTTTGCTATTGCAAAACTACATCCGAGCCTCTGTTAAAAGCTAGATTATAAAACAGTAATAGATTAAAACAAGTTTTCAGGTACCCAGGCTCGCGATGCACCGCCACGGCCTGGTGGAACGTGGCAGTATTACAGAGCCTCTGCGCCTCACCGCCAACTCGAGCACTCTGATTTGGTGATGTGCGTAGCATGAATTCATCTAGGTATCAAAAGCGAGCCAGGGCGCACTGTGCATGCGGCTCTATTATTGGTAATCTCCTGTGTGTTCTGGGAGGGAATCGTAGCAAAACATTGCTTAGACGCTCTCCTCGTCAGAGGTCTTCTGGTTTCTATGGATACGGAAGAAACGAATGCCGCCGCTGTTGACGTCGTCCTTCTCTGCGGCCACAGGGGCTCTGGTGAAAGAAGACTCATCGCCAGCTGCGCCTGGTGCGCCAACTGGCTCATTGCTGTAACCAGCGGTCTGATTGGACTCGTACTCCTTCTCCTCTCTCACTCTGGTGATGTGCTTTTTGTAAGAGCGAGTGATGTTGGCAGCGCAAGTGATGAAGAAGACAATGAGAAGACATGCAACAACAGCCCACATGAGAGCGGTCATCTTCACACCAATGTGGGCCGACAAGCTATCGTCCTTGAAAGCGTTTTTGGCCAACACAGAGGCGGCAGTTTGCAAAGCAGCAGCACCCATGGCAAAGAACAAGGCAAGAGCAACCAAGAAGTTAACAACCTTGTCAATAACAGTGAAGCAGAATCCCATAATGTCGACAATGAAAGCAAGCCCAGCGAAACACAAGGTAACCCAGAAGAAAGCGAAGGAGAATCTGGTCAAGTAGTAGTAAGTGTCTCTGTTATTAACAAAGTCAGATGGAACATTCTGAGAAGTGCCGAAGTTGTCGACAGGCGAAAGAGGATAAGCTGGACCGGTGTGACAGTTGGAGAAGTTACCGTACTCACAAACACCCCAGAATGTCCAGGCGGACTCATCGTAGGCACCGGAGATTTCCAGAGTGTCAGCTCTAATCCAGTAAAATTTGTTGAAAGGGAAAGCCTTTGTGGAGCCCGACAACACAATAAATATCAACATAAGGATGGAACCGGCCAAAAGAGCCAAGTTCAATGCAGTGCCGATAATCTTCATGATTCAAAATGGAGTTGCTAGAAAATATGGAATTGCTCTGGATGGAGAATAAGGATATAAACAACCAGTGGTGGAAAGGGAGTCTGGTTTGGAACCGGTTGTATGGAAACTGAAAGGTCGAAATAGGCGTGCCTGAATTAAATTCGAGTGGCCTCAGTTACGTTGGACAGAAACAGGAATCTGGTACGCTGCAAAAAAGAAAAAAGGAAGTAACAACAGAGAATTTCTCAACAGTTTTATGGCTGTGGATAAATGCTTCGCTTTTTTTGGAATGACTGGCTCATGCCTCGTCCTGCAGGATAGCGTAGTATGCTCACATATTCTGTCGCTCTGAAGCACAATGATTGCTGAGCAACTAGCACCCGTCACCGCCGCACGTATTTTTTCAGATTTTGAGCTGGTAAATCTCGGGGCTGACAGTGATGTTCACCCTCAATCATTTGTTTTCAAACTATTACTCCATGACCAAACAGCGCCGAACTCCTAGTGTGCTAACAGTTTCAATAGTTGTAAAATCAACTGCTTGCTGTTGTGTGCAGGGCCTGTGTTGTTGTTGCGGCTGTATTGAGTGTCGCAGACATCCAAGATGTGAGCCTCTACGCGAAAAAAGGAAGGCAAACAAAGGCTGTCGCATGGTCTGCACCTTAGTCCACCCTGCGGAATGGGTAGCATATGGCGTACGTGCATGTACCTTGCCTTCTCCGGCATGCTTCTTCGCAGTCGGTGTAATTGCTTGCATATCCTTGCACATCATCAACGTGACAGCTGCGCGACGCCAAGAGCCCTTACGTAACACATGATAATAAGCGCTCGAGATTGTTTCTCACGAGCAAAAATATCTGGTCCCGATCCAATAATCGCTCGATTCGCAACAACTCACAATACCTCGGCTCAACCCGCGAATCTTCGACCACCTTCGTAACAACTAATGCTTGTGACCCCGGCCGCCTGGATCAATTCCCAACCACAGCATCTATTTAGCCTGTCGCAATTCTTTCAAATTCGCAGTCCACGAGCTTGCCAAAATAATTAGGGGGTAGCACTGGCCTCGATTTGCACAGGCTCAAGTAGTCTGATAAAAAGTAGGCTTCCCACGCACACCCCCCAACGAATAATGCCTAATCTTCGTGGTCCCATCTGGTACACCAGCCATACCACGTTCTCTCAAGGCACCTCTTTTTTGCAGGGTGGGTTGCGCTCGGTGTAGACGTGCTGCTCGTATGGCTTTGAGTAGGTCTCGCATTTGTGGGTCTTGGTTTTGGCTTAAACGGGTTGGGAAAAGTAGGTTCGTCAGGTTCGTTGTCGTCGCCCGTGATGAACTTCCAGTTGAAGCAATCACGGCATGGTGGCTGTTCTCCGCACGGAGCGGTTTCGTTGTACGCCAAGATTATATCGTCTATGACAGTGTGAATGCGGTGATTAAGAAGATTGACGTGCCAGCCTTTATCTGTAACAACGTCGTACACGCAAAGCTGGCCGGTGTGGCAGGCACTTTCCATCGCATAGCCTGCAATTGAGCACGATGAAGACGCTCCGTTGCAAACACCCATAAAGATCGGGTCAGCGGTGTTGCCGATGTGCCATATATGCTCCAAATGATAAGGTATTCCGGGAGGCTTTGGGAGATGGAGACGCTTGGTTGCGAGCAGCTCTCCAGGTGCCTCGAATGCGACGGCCGGAAGGCCGTAGGTGCGGCCCAAAAGAGACGCCAAAGCGCCGCCTAAAGAATGGCCGGTGACCCAAATGTCGGTCGACTCTGGAGGATATAGCTTGGTCACGTTGCGGAAGAGATCGAGCGTTGCCTGGTAGTACCTGTCCTGGCGCAAAAGCTCGGATTCTAAGCAGTCCTGGTTGCATGTGTATGTCAGGTCGTAACAATCACAAACGGTCGTCCACATGTAGCTGACGCGGGCGCAACAGCACAGAAACAATAAGTTGTCGTTGGTCTTGTCGTTCGCCGAGGTTTCGTCGGAGCCTCCGCCGGGAAGGAAAGCACCAGACGTGCCCTTAATGCCGATGACAACGGTCTTGGAGTCGTTGCTGACAAAGACATGGCCTCGCAAACCGTTGTCGAGCCAGCCAAATTCGGTGTCGGGGTTCGACTCATCTGGTGCCAACGGGTCGCCGACGTCTATCCAGTCCAGCTTCTTTTTGTCCTTTTC
>JAKUBD010000075.1:0-24623 GCA_030563125.1 Metschnikowia laotica
ATTTTACGCAAATTGCCACCAAAAATGTTAATGAGATCCACTCCACACTCTCAGTGGATGAGCAATCAGCACAAATATTATTGCCACTGTTCTCAATTGAGCGAACCATCATGAGGTAGTTTTCATCGGGATAAAACACGTCGGAGATGATAGACACCGGAGACGCATTTCCATTGTCGGACCCAAAGGGAAGCACAGGCTGGTCAGTCGCGGTTGTTATTGATGGTTTGTCCGTTTTCTTCGTGAGTCTGTGTGTGATTTGCCCAGCATTGTATAGTGCCTTCATCCATTGCTTATGCTCATCTGCATTGATGGCTTGGAAAACATGTTTCTGCCCTTGGGAGGTGATAATTTCAAGACAGTTCTGACGTTTTTCCTTGGTTATAGCTTTAACGCTAGCTAGAGCAATATCAATGGGTGTATTGATGGGCTGAGTTCCATTTCTCCAGTCCGAAAACTCAATAAGCTGACCTTGACGGAGAACAACCCACTCTTTATGCCATCCAGGTTTTCCTTGGCCGCCAAGAGCATATAGAATGCCAGAGATATTCGGGTTTTGATCGTAGTCCATATTGACGAGCGACACAATTGCATGAGAGTCTGTCACGGGCGTGGTGTTCGTGGAGGCACTAGGAAAGACTATATCGAGATCAAGCTTAGGAACAGATGCCTTTTTTACCGATGACTTCGAGGAACCAACGTCGTATGGATTGAGCGGATTGAGTTTGACGAGTTTGGTGAGTTCCTCGTTAGTAACACATGACTCGATCATTTGCCGCAATTGAAGCTTTTCGCTATTAAACCGAGACAAACTACTGAAATAAAACCGAGCCTTTTCGCTTAATAAGCTTTGACTGCGATTGTTATCTCTGAACTTTTCAAACTCCAAAACACCTTGAGATTCCTGAAGACACGAGAACTTGAACAAGTTTTCTAAAAACTGATTGAAGTATTGGTTATTGGATGAAAGATTGAGATAGTTAAGATAGTCGAATTTGGAGAGTTCAAAAGTCTTTCGTTTCATGAGTAGTTTCAGCTCCGGTCTGTCTTTCTCGTTCGACAAGTACTTGTGGAGCCAGTCATAAAATTCTTTTGAATGTTTCTCGAATAACTTCTTACTCGGAGTGGAGTCATGGGAGCCATCATTTATCGAATTGACGGAACAATATGATAGTATCCTTGGGATGAATTGAGGACAAAACACGTCTTTTATAACAAACTGCATGTTTTTGTCAAAGGCACTGAATAATGCTTTAAACTTTGTGGCGAAACCATCATAAATGTTTAAGCGGCCTAGTAAAGGGTTGAATTGGGACTCGAATATAACTTCAAGTGCATTAAGAATGCGACCTCTGGTGCTATGGAGCCTTCGAAGGGCTGATTCGAGGTTCCTCACTTCATCTTGGAATCCGAGTAAAGCACGTCTAAGCCTTGGAGAGTCTTGTTCGTAGGAGGCCAACAATTTCCGAAAATCTGGACCGTCGTGAAGGTCGAAATTGTACGCCTTTCTGAGCTCGAACAAATCTAGCTCGGACTCCTTGGTCAATGAACGTGATAAACCTCGCCTTTCTGGCTTGGACGGCAGTGACATGGCTGTTTGAGAATAGATTTCTCTTCTCTCCTCAATCCAAATGCAGAAAGAAAAAACTAGCTGGGAGTCCGTGTTGCTTGAAAGCCAAATGGATACTTGCATCGGGCTCAGTGCAAATTTGTGTGGATGAAACGTATCGGTCACTTTAAAGTATGTGGATTGAGGGTCTCGCAATTTTCCTTCCAACGAGATAGTTGTAGATTCATTCGTTTCGTGCGCTTTCATCTCTTCGAAGGAGGTCTCTTCATCCACCGGAACGTTCAGTGCCAGTGACTTAACAAGAACGAGCTTCTTGTCTTTGCCGCAGAAAGCCTCGTTATTGATTGTCAATTCGAAAGCATTATAAGATTGTCCGACGCAACATAAGAGCGGCGTACTTCCTCCTGTGTTTGTGATGTACTTGATCTTCGATTCTTCCGATGATTGGCCCTCCGCCTCGAGATTTATGTAATCACAGACTCCGCTATCATCGAGTGAGAATGTGTGGATCGATTGTGTCTTTTCATTGATGAAGCGGATGCTCCTTAAGGATAATGCGCTTTTAGACGCTTTTCTATAGGGAAAAGCAATACCATATAGACTTTGCTCCATTTCTTTGGAAGCGTTAGAGAGCAGATATCGGCAGAGCTATCGAAGTACTGTAACTTTTTGAAATCAAACATGCTCCAGGTCACGTGCTTGGTTGCTCAAACCCCAAGCTCAAAATACCACAAAAGGCATTCGGAAAATTAGCATGCAATAGGCTTTCTGGTCACGGATAAGTGCTAATTTTGCTTCCACAAGAATATCTTGACATTCATCCGTAGGCCTGGCTTTCAACCCAAGTACTGATATTAAACCCGTACATCCCACCTACTCAGCTGGAGAGTTGGAGTACCAGTTGTGGTAGGCAAACTTGTATCCAAATCAGATTACGCGATAAAATTCGAAGCGAACTACGCGATATTACATTCTTCTTATAGATAACCTAATTTGGGACTCAAGTCTCGGCCTGACAACAATTTCATAACAGAAGCCCGGTGACAAATTCAAAATGGACGAAGATGCATCTCGTGAAATGTGCCCGATCTGTAAGACAGATAGATATCTTTCACCGCACATGGTATTTTTGGTGAATCCAGAGTGCTACCATAAAATCTGCGAGTCATGTGTGGATCGTATCTTTTCCTTGGGTCCTGCAAAGTGTCCCTATCCCAAGTGTTACAAGACGTTAAGAAAGAATCGGTTCAAGAAGCAAGTCTTTGAAGACATCAATATAGAAAAAGAGATTGACATTCGAAAAAGGATCCTGGCCATTTACAACAAAACACAGGAGGATTTCAGCTCCCTCAAAGAGTTCAATGCATATCTAGAACATGTGGAAGAGCTTGTGTCTAACTTGAGTTCGGGCACTAATGTCGAAGCAGCAGAAAAGGAAGTCAATGCATACGAGGCGGAACATAAGATTGAAATTCTTGAGATCGCCATGAGGGAGTCCCAGAAAGATGCAGATTTAAACAAATATCAAGAGGCTACCGAGCGTTTGAAACAAGAAAAGCTCAAGATCGAAAAGCAAATGGAAGCCGAGGATGTGGCATTCCAGAAGCAGCAAAAGCTCAAGTTAATGGAAAAACTTCTGTCTTCGGATGCAAATGCCGAGGAGATCATGAAGCAAGAGAAGTCAGCACAGTTAAAGAGATCGTCGTTGCGTAAGCGGCAATTGCAGAAGATTTCCGATCAGTTGGAGCAGAAGTTCTTGACATCTAACAGAACCGATGCCCATGGCTCGAATTCATCTGCTGACAAGACTCCATTCACGCCGTTTTGTGGTGATCGTGAAATCAATAAGAGGTACGAACTTTTGGGTAAATCCGCACGCGACATCGTGGATATCACCGACACATATTACGATCCTTTCGTCAACAAACTTGCTCAAAACAGAGAATTTTTGGGCAGTGGCTGGAGACTCAAGACGGTATTCGAGCGAGCATTGGATGAGGCGTTTATGGGACTCAACTGCTTTATTGAAAATGAAAGGACCACACAAATGGAGGCGGTACCATAGCATATACGACATTAATGACAACTATAATTCAGAATCACTCGTGCCTTTGTAAATCAGTTTTGCGAGCTTTTAATTCTATGAACTGTCTTCTAAAGAAATCAATGCAAAGGAATGATCGTCATCCAGGGCGATGTTGGGGGATACTGCCTCTGCTGCTGGCTGTCGTGGAGTCTGAGCTGCCTCTCTTGGGGGCGAATCAGGCAATTGTTTTCCAGCTGGCAGGTTCTGACCGGACAAATGCGAAGGTTCAGCCGTCAAAGCCGGATTGACGGGTAGTGGACGATCTGGGGTAACTGGAAACTCCCCATTTGAAATATGTGCATCTTGAGTATCTACGGGATCCTTGATCTCGAGGGTGAAGCTGGCTGAAAGGGGTTTAACGCCAAAAAGAGATCCAAAGAAGCCAGAGTTGCGCAGCCGGCTCTTGGCCGCTATGGCTGCCCGCAAGACTTTTTCATACTTCTGCTCTTTCTGCTTAATGCGGCGCAAATGGCTCTCGTGGTCTCTTTTGCGACGCTCATCCACTCTCTTTGATGCCTGCTCTGTGTGGTGTGCTTTGATGAGGTCTATGCGGTCCTGGATGAATTTCCCGCTCTCTCGTTCCACCACCTGGTGGAGTTGATGTGATAAGTTGAATCTCTTTGATCTGGAGCTCAGTTCTGCCTTGCTTGGAGAAGTGTGGGGACGAGTTTGCTTAGGATGAGTTTTGTTTGGGCTTTGTTCGACGGAGTCTGTTTGTGATGGGCGCAGCGGACTTTCCGGAATCTCGTGTCCAGTGTGCTCTTGGCCTGCTTTCAACTGCCGCTGAACCTCCAACTTGCGGGCGGCGATGTAGGAATCTCCAGAAGACCACGAAAATAGCGAGTTGGCGGCCATTTTGCTGGGTTTCCGCGGACTGGCTGCCTCGCTTGTTGTGCCGACTTCTTGTAAGGCGGACGGCTCGGCCTCGTCCCACGCAAAGACTTTATCACGCATTTGGAGCCATAGCTGCGACAGACAAAAGTGTCGAATGGTCTTCTCGCCATTGCCAGGGATGAACTGCCGAGTGCAACGTTGTAGTGACGCGTAGTACTTCGTTCCGTTGGCCGAGTCATGTAGTAGCAGTTCTGGGTATACTGACCATGAGGCAGTCGTTGCAGAGAGAGAACTGTCTTCTTTCAGAAATGATTCAAAGTCCTGGCTGGAGGCCGGGCAGAAAATGGCATCTAATCTTCCGGTGGGACTGTCGGGTGGGTCCATATGTATCTAAAAGGGTAGGCACGTATAACTTGTGAAGGCGTGTTGACTATGCTGCCATAGGAGAACGATGGAGCGACGAAGAAGGCGATAAAGGACTAAACGAATCTTGAAAGGGGTTGGCGGCTGCTTCGATCGAGACAGGCGTGGCGATGCCGAATCAGCAAACGGTTTCCGGTGGAAGTGGTGCTGCTAACAAATATATTAGTGCGGGCCGCGGGGAGTCCATCGGTTATCAACTAGCATGTCTTTCCAAGAAATCCGGTTTGGCCAGTACCCCGAGAAAAAAGTGGGCCTCGCGTACTTTCCCCAAGTGGTGCCAGATACGCTTGAACACGTCAAGCTGCAGCTCGTCGCCCGCAATCCCGACTACGACTACTGCTTCCTCAGCACAACACACTTGGTTTCGATGGAACAACTTCGATGTGCGCTATACAAGACGGTCCAGAACTTCCAGCGCGCCGAGATGAGGGCCAACACGATAAATGCCGAGTTCATTTTCAATCTTTCGCCTGTTAATAAAATCAGTGAGGCGTTCAAGCGCTTCGGAATCGATCCAGCTCGGCCTGATGTCATTGCCTTGAGGATTCTTGATGCAGAAGACGATATGAACACTTTTGAGAAAGCATTGGCAGAAATTCTTCATTCCGAGTCTGCCGAGTTAAACGACTCCGTCTTGTTTGCTGGATTCGACCGCAAGAAGTTCAAGAAGCTCTTCAAATCTCAAAACCCGTCCGAAGATCCCTCTGTTTATACCAGTGATGCTATTGCAGGTAGTCTTTTGAGGGGCTTGTGATCTTGGACACTACAATCAATTAATATGTTGGCCTGCTAACGTAAATCTCCCAAAAATTCTTCCATTTGTCTCATTTTATGTACCAATGCATCAATGAGTCTCCGCTCATCTACCTGTAAATGCAAACCGCAGAAGCTTCGATACAAAGCTGGGGCCAGGAGTCATCTTCAAACTGCTGCTTGGCATGAGCGTCTCCTCCTTGCCGCTCTTTGAAAATGGGTCCGCTTTTTCGTCTTCTATCGTCTGCGGAGATGCCGGTCTCAGTATGCTTTCTTCGCTCACCTCGCTCGGACATTTTAATTCAGCGTTGATTGTAGTAGGCTCTTGTCTCTTCTGAGTAACAAAATTGGTCTCGCTGAGGTCCGCCGGACTTTGCATGGAAAATTTGGTTCTCCACAGGAGCCCTATGTTGTTTAGCTTGATGGGTGACTCTTCAAGCTCATCAATATAACCCTCATCCTTCTCCATGGCTTTGGAGACGAACGATTTGGACGTGAACAGCTTGGCTAATTGTGCAGGGTTGCCTGATGTACTTGCCAAGCTCATTGCAACGTCCTCATCGTCATCGTCAGTGAGGTAAAACAGCTGCAGATCCTTGACTGGCGAAGATGATTCTTCGGGAACTTCTGAGTCTCCAGCTGACGTGAAACTTTCGGAGATACCGGAACTTTGTTTGAGAGGTGACCGTTTGAGCAGCGGTGCTTTTTTATCAAAAAATCGGCTTTCTTTTCCACAAGCGCCATTTTCTAGTGGAGCGAAGCGCTTCACCTTCTTGGAACACGGAGAAAGTTTAACTGTCTTCACCACTGAACGCTTTGTGGTTTCGCTGACGACCGCCGCCTCTGCCGCAGACTTTCCTTGCAGCGTGTCTCGCTTGAAATAGTTTTCTATGGTAGTAGAATGAGCGGTATTACGCACAACAGTGGGCAATTTGTTTATGTCAGACTTTGCCAGCATTGGAACGGGGCGATTTCTTCTGTTGATGAGGTTTTGCTCGCGGGATTCAAGTCTCTCGAAACTTCTGGGGTGTAGTTTGCCGGTACAAATGCCCGAGTGGATATGAGGCTCCATTGTGCGGCCACAGCAAAGCTCCAAGATCAGCTGGTCGAGACCCGCATCAGGATTAATGTCACACAATGTTGCTAACGACAGAGTGGATATATCAAACACCTTTTGGAACTGGAACGCGAGGTCGGCCATCACAGCTTCCTCCAAGAAGTCATCCGGTACTGCCTTGCCATCGGCCTTCAACGACTGCACGATCGCCTCTAAATCAGGAAACCTAGTCACGAGATTGAAGGCGGTCTTCATCCCCACGCCTGGAATGCCTTTGGTATAGTCGCATCCAGACAATATGGCAATAAGCCGCCACTGCGCCGGCGTAAAGAGGTGCAAACGCAACCGAGGAACCTTGTGAAGCCGCTCACGCGAGACAAGAACGCACTCGCCATAGTCGTTGAGTTTCGTGATCAAGCGGTTGCATCCAAACACAAGCAAATCCGAGTCCTCCAGTAGAATTCCCGCCACGGCACCTGTTTTCTCAAGGTACACCATCTGGGGATCTGCTTCGTACGGCGCCACCACATACTTCACGTGGCGCCGGTCAAGTTCCACCATCACGGATTTTGCCATTTCCGGCGTCACCTCTGCCGCCTTCATGTACTCTTTCCACGCGGCCTTGCGATTTCCCTTGCGAACGAGATCATTGGCTGCCTCGCGAGCCTTCTCCCTCTTGTTTCTGCGCTCTATATGCGTTTGCTCCTTTGTGGGCAACGGCAGTCCATCGAAAACCATCAATGGCTCCACACCAAAATGCCGCACCATCTCCACCTTCTTGAGGACGGACTTGATGTAGCTTTGTGTGGGCGCGTCCGTGCAAAGGTCCTGGGCACACGAGATGAGCCCACGGTGGAGCCACCCATATGTATCGACTGCGAGAGTCTGGCCCTTGAACTGCGCTAGGTTCGTTTTTTCTTGCGCCTCTTTTATCAGCTGAAGTAAACCCGTCACACCCATGGCTACTCCTCTTTCGTGTTGATGTACGCGTATTCGATGGGGTCCGCGCTACGCGCTTCTCATTCTAAGGGCCCGTACACCGTCTTTACAGAGAGATGGATCGGAGCTACTAGTGAGAAATGGAACTAATGATGCGGTTCTTTTAGCTAAATTATCTGGAAAGCAACAGCTACTGTGTGGCAGTGCGAGTTGAAGTTGGACGAATGAACCCTAAGGACTTGGTTTTCGGAGTGTGGCTACGTTTCACGCGAGTAATTGTCCGCGCCGATATTTCATTGAGCAGAGCTGCACTAGTGACAAAATACTTAGCGAGCCTCATTTTTGCTTCGTGTTGAAGACAACTTTGATGTTCAGTTGAAAAGTGTGGTAAGGATTGGACCCTTTTTTGGACCCCGATCTTTCCGATGGCCCCTGCGACTGCGACTGCGACTGCGACTGTGATGGGTCGTACTGAAAAATGGGTGCAAATTGTAATGGCTTCGCCGCGGTCGCCAGAGTCGATGTGTTTCTTGAGCTGCTTGGCCTTGGCGGCTTTGAATATTTTTGAGGGAGAAATGACAGTTGCGATGCCGGTGCAGAATTGATAACCGGCTGTAGAAACTGACCGTAAGATCCAGTCATGTGAGAAGGGACTTGAGGCTGGCCACCATAAAGTTGTCTTTCATCGGCCTGGAAGGACGGTCCTGGAATCATCCCTGCGCTTGAGAACACATCGTGTGCGTCAGCGCTGCCAAATTGCGGATATTCAGCCATGCTGTGGATGTTGTTGGGCATCATGGCGTACGACCCAGTCGGGTTGACGTGGGTTGTGGGTTGTGTCACAATAGGCGGTGGCACATGTATCGTTGTCTGACCTGCAGAGCAATGACGAGATTGTGCCTGTCCCACCTCGTGAGGAGTCATAAGCTGCACAGCTGCACTAGTGTCATTTACTTTGATGCAAGGGCTGGTCTTAGAGTGTGCCAAAGTAGGCATTGGCGGATTATCTCCCCTCGAATCTTTTGCAATGCAATCCGACTCTAAACGAGACATGGATTGTGTACGATGAGCAAGAAGTCCTGGGAACTGCCTGCTTTTGTCGCCAATCGGCTTGCATGGAGAAGATAATACTTGAGGCGAGCTGGCCAAGATTGTTCTCAAGTCATCAGACTCATCGAAACGAGGCGTGACATCGAGTTCAATTTGCGTGACGGTTACCTTGGATCCCTCTTGGCCAGAGGGCGAAAAAGTGAAAACAAAATAGCCATATGTCGTGTCACCGAATTCATCTGTGATTTTGTGCAGAATGAGTAAATCTTCGATCTCATTTGTGTTGCCTGATCCGTTCGCAATAAAAGACAAATAACCTGACCAGAAACTCTTTATGAAAGGAATTTGAACTTCAATTGCACCCGTCTCTGTGCGGTATCCATTCACTGAATTTGTTGATTCGAATAGGAGTTGTTGGGATCCTTTGTAAACGATAAATGTAGATTTAAATGGCACAAAAGAAGTATCTCCAAATTGTCCGTTAATGATTACTTTCATTTGAGACAGAAAGGAACCCTTATCTTGCGAAAATTGACTTGGGTTGGTGAATGGAGACAATGGGGTAGATGTATCGCCCACAGGATTAAAATCCACCATGCAAGAAACATTATGAATGATAATATTATTCTTCTGTAGCTCGGAGCTGATGGCATCGAAATGTTGGAGAAACTTGGAATTCATTTGAGGAATCAAACTTCTTGCACCGGCCAACGATTGTCTGGTTTTTAGACAAGGACTCTGATTTAGCTTCATGAATTGGTGCGCGTCTTCAGGCGATTGATTCCCATGAAAGCAGAGTTCCAATTCCTCTAGCTCCACCGCAAAAAACTTCTGGGATATAAGGCCGTGGTTTTTGGGAGTGATGTTTGGGGAAGAGGCCAACCCAGTTACGACTAGCTTCGGGGTGCTCTTATTTGCAATGACGGACTCTTGCGGCGATTCTTGGGGCTTAATGAGCTTAGGAAGGCGGGCCGAAATTTGCTTTGCAGACCGCGAAACACCAGTCTGGCTGGAAAGCATGCGAGACAAGATCTTATTTTGAGTTGTATTCCTTAACTCCTTGCGGTTGTCAGACGAGGACTCTTTGAAGGACGTGTACCTCTTGTAGCACTTCAAAAGCTCTTTGTCCAAGGATTCAGGCCACACTTTGGATCTTTCAGTGCTGTCCTTGATGATGAGTTTGTAGCTTTTCGATCCAGGCGACACAATACTCTGGATTCTGGAGGCTATGCGTTTGCATGGGGAGTCAATACTTTCCGACAACTTGCGTCTCTTCTGCTTATTGACTGGAGTACACATGCCCAAAGGCTCCAGAGTTGGGCGGTGTTTTGAGCTCACATCCGCAAAGAACTCTGCGGGAGAAAGGAAGATGGACTCGTCGGAGATTTCAGAGATGGATGTGAGATTCAAGGAAGCTGACTGAGAGTCGTTCGCGAGCGACCAGAGGTCCAAAGATTCGGAGGTTTGTGTCAGATCTTCGGTCAGTTCATGGTCTGTTGGCTCAAAGTGGCTGTGAAGGGCCCTGTGAGGAACTTGCAAGTTATTCTCGTGGCTCTTGGTGTTTGTGGGCGTCGACAGTGAGATGTTCTCGTCAAGCGACGGGAATTTCGAGTCTGTCTTGCAAAAGCGGTTAAATAAGCGATGCGGCGATAGCGAGCCAAGAATGTTGAAGTTTCTCGGCGAGTGGAAATACAGCGAGGGCAGATGCAATGCTCCGAATGTGAAAGACGGGGTAAGACTGGCCTGCTTTTGCTTGTTTGCTTTCGGTGTTTGCGGATGCATGGTGACGGAGAATGGAGAATGGAGAATGGGCGAGGTATAGCAGGTATCGATAATGGATAGCGGATAGCGCGAGCAGGTTCTCGATAATGGGGAGCAAACACTATATGACAGATAGCGGACAGTGAACAATAGGGTTCGAGACGATCTTGGCTAAAATAGGCAACAAAAGCTCAATAGACTCAAGACCGCGCTGGGATGGGCCGAGTGCTATCTATGTTGATTAAAACGAGCGTAGGCAAAGAAGGGACGCTTCGAATCGGAAGGGAGGGTCGTCAAATGCTAAGACAAGTGGAGTGAGCGGCGATCGAGAAGGAACCGAAGGAACAGAAGGAACAGAATCGAAAACAAAAGCAAAACAAAAGATCACGAAAGACAAACGTGCAAAGACTGCGAGACGGTTTGATTAAAGAGGCGGAATGGGCAGGATTTAGATGCGCACGATCTCAGGAAATAAACGCGAATTCTGGTCTTCAGGCTCCAACGCGCGACTGCGCGTTCGGGCCCGAAGGAGAAGATGAGCCCCGCCTGTGCGCCGTGCGGCACGGTTTGGCGCAGGCGCAAAACAAAAAAAAAAAGATAAAAGAAAACCCGACAACTCCATCGAAGAAGCACGGTGTTCACTTTTTTTTTTGGGCGCCTCTTTCGTTCACGCTCGGAGTCTGGCAGGTCCGAGCCTCTTTTTTCGCCTTCTTTGTCGTTTGGTTTGTTTCCCTTTCCACTTCTCATTATCTGCGCAGGGACCTCATGCCTGTGCACGGTTATCGTTGCGCTTTTCCGGGCCTTTCCCGTTGTGCCACCTGAACTCTGCGGAATCTCGGTTTTGCGGGGCCCACCCCGAACCACTGGCCCCACGTGACCAGCTTGGCTCTATTTGCCTGACGAATGGCATCGATGACGTGAGCGTGGCCGCGGGCTATTTTCTCGTTCTTTGTTTGCTCTTCTCTTGAATTCACCATAGAAAGTAGTGAGGTGGCTTGGCCCGCTGTTCGTGCCCGCGCTCAGTGTTCTAACGCCACCAAACCCGATGAGCCTCACGCGCAGCCGTTCCGCCGGGCCTGGAAAAGTCCACTATCCATGAGCACCTGGAGCTCCTCCACAAAGGCGTGGCACAAACCGACGTTTTCGGCTTCGGCGACAACGAATTCGCCCTTCAAGGTCTCGACACGTGCGCGGGCAGTGTTGGTTTTGGCACGGAGAATCACCTTCGATAGAGCCTCATGGATGATGTTGGTGTAGAGCGACTGGTGTTTGGAAACCGCCAGTGGGGATTTGGCGGGCGCACGGAATGTGGAAGTAAAGCGCCAACGAATTGAAGGGTCGTCGGCCACCGCGGGATCCTTCTTATGTTTTCTTTTCTTCTGCTTGGTGCTGTTCTCTCTCGTCTTCTTGCGAACCAAGAGCTGAAGCATGTCGACATCAGCCGGGCACAGGCTGATGAATCGATGGTGAAGAAGCGTGGCAGCCGACGGCCGCTTTTTGGCCGACTTGATCAAACAATACCGCACAAAGTCCTTGATGTCGGCCGAGTATTGGGTGCCTTCTAGCTCGGGCAGGCGGTTTTTGGGAATCTTGAAAAGAGCCTCCATGGGCTCGACGCTCGAGAGCGGTGGCTGGCCCAAAACCAACTCAATTGCCGTGATCCCCGTCGACCATATGTCTGCTTTGGTGTCGTAGCCTTTTGTGCTTCTAGTGATGACCTCGGGTGCCATCCAGTAGGGGGTTCCCACCAAAGTGTTTCGCTTCGTTCGTGTGAAGGACATTTCGCCGCTGACTCCAAAGTCGGCCAATTTGACCTGACCTTCGTCCGTTAGAAGGATGTTGGCCAGTTTGATATCACGGTGCACCTTCTTCTGCCCATGGAGATACTCCAACCCACGCAAGACGTCCCGCAAAATGAAGCACGCAACGGGTTCTTCGAGCTGGCCAAAACACTTGAGCAAATCAGAGCACGACCCGCCGCCACAGTACTCCAACACTATCCACATTCGCGTGCCCTGAAGAAACGTCTCGTAGTAGCGCGTGAGGTAATCCAGCCGCACGCGGGACAAGAAGTGGATTTCCTTGATGAGGTCCCGCACGTCGTTGGCTTCCTCCAAGTCGATGATCTTGAGCGCATAGGTGCTGCCGCTTTTCAAATTCTTGCCCTTATACACCTCGCCAAACGAGCCCAGTCCAAGGAGGCACTCGACGTGATAGTCGTCCGCAGGCATCGAATTGTTGTGGTGAGAATGTGTGGGTGTCTTGAACGGAAAAAGAGGTTGGTTTACGGTGTTTTATTGTGTTTTATCGCGTTTTAATGCGTTTGGTTGTGTTTTATTGTGTTTTATTGCGTTTTATTGTGTTTTGCTTTCGTCTGTTGCAGGCGCAAACAGATGGCTTTGGTTTTTGCACCCATTGTGCGTGGCCGCCGGTGCCGCATTTTTTGCCATGTCCTGCCTGGTTTCGGCCGGCGCGCGCGAACCTCCTCCACATTCTATCGCATCCTCATCTCTCGCTCCATCGCCGATCACCAATTTTCCTGATTCTACGTTTGAGTGTCCATCATGGATTTGGTCGGAGACATCATCGAGCACGAAGTCGAGGAGGCAAAACCTCCTGTGGCAGACCCAGCACTGACAGCCACAGGTTTTCCCCGTCTAGCCTCCATCGACATGTCCAAAAAGCCCTCGCGGTTTCGGTCACGAGAGTCTGCCAAATCTGCCAAAACAGAGCCTGCCAAAACGGGCTCCATCCAACCCGCCAACATAGAATCCACCAACAACGCCACGCCAACCAAACCAGCGTCCGAAGCAGAAAAAATCCACACCGAAAACCTTCAGCGCTTGCTGTCCCTCACTGACGCGGAATTTGCCCAGGAAAAGCTGGAACTTCTTGCCAGTCTAGATCCAAAGCTCGTCCAAGCGTTGCTCAAGCGTACCTCCGCTACGGCAGAGGCAACGCAGAATCAGACCCCAAACAATGGGTCGGACCCTGGCCGAAACGATCACAACCAAGAACCAGACCATGGCCATGTACACGCCGAGGGCTACTCGGAATGGATCGGAGGAAATACAAGGGGTGGACAGCCGCTTCCGCATTTGGACAGTCACGATGTTGACCGTGCATTGGGCATCAAATCTGTTCTGTTTGACGAAAAGCCCGATGTGAGACTGCTTCCAATGGACAACTATGACGACGAACAGTCTGATGCTGACGACAGACTGTATCCGTTGGATCATTTTGAAGATGAGCGTTCCGAAGACGAGATCGACGAGTTTGCCGACCCAGAGCTCAACAAAGTGGCTCCCAGCGATTACCAGTTGGTGCAAGAGCAAGAGGCACAGCCGGAAGTTCACTTTCCCAAACCAATGGCGCCCACGGAAGACCCAGACTTGGATTTGGACGACCCCCAGTTTTATGACAAGTTGCACGAGAAGTACTTCCCGGATTTGCCCAAAGAAACAAGCAAGTTGGCATGGATGAAGGCGCCAATGCCCACCCACAAGATAACCTCGTACGATGCAATTAGCGATATGAGGTTTGACTTCAAGGGCAACTTGGTGCAACTCGACGATGCCACGCAAGAGCTCCCGACCCACTTGGGCTTGCATCATCACTCGGAAAACCCTCAACTTGCGGGCTACACTTTGAGTGAGTTGGTTCACTTGTCCCGCTCTACCGTTCCCACACAGAGGTGCTTGGGAATCCAGATGTTGGGCAGAATTTTGCACAAGCTTGGTCTTCACAAATATAACATCACACCGCTCCAAGAAGACAACGACAACGAATACATGGCGAAAGAGTCTAAGAAGGTTTTTGATCAGTTTGAGCTGATGATGTGGGATTTGATCGAGCAACTCAGAGTTATTGACTCCATCACCGAGGCCAGCGATGAAAATCGGACAAGAAATCTCTCGGTGAGAAACTACGCTATTGAGGCATTGTGGCTATGGAAGCAGGGCGGCGGAAGAAGAGAAGGCTCCAAGCGCTCAGAGGAAGAGGTTTTGGCCGAGCAGCTCCAGAACATGTAGATTTAAGACATGATGTTTGTTTTAGATGTGAGTACCAAATGACGCGAAGAAAGTAGACGCATAAGGGCAATATTGCCCAAAGCAGCCTTCGACGAAGGAGACATTTAGAACCTTGCAACTCCGCTTGAATTTCAGATTCACAGAACACCGCAGCAAGACAAGAAGGCTCAAAACGAGCATCCCACCAGAGTTGCAGTAACGTTTCATGAATCCTTGGCGAGAAACAAGAGGAAGATGCACGGAAGCACTAATGAGTAGCCGGAACCTGGACCTGGAATCTTAAAACAAGATACCGTGCCAGGAGCCGCCTGAGATCATAGGCACTATTACCTATGCCTTAAAAGAACATTGGTGACACAGTTGATCTTCGCACATAGACACATTGAGACGGTGTTCCTCAGAGAGGTGAGTTGCCTCAGACCGGTCAACTTAAGTTGTGCGTTGCCTACATTAAAATGCAAGAAACTGTTTATTCGTGAAGAAGCAGAAAGTAACGGCTAGGCGAGAAAAAATTCCAAGGTCTGATGAGAGCTTGTCTGCAGTATCGCCATTTTGGCCATATGGAGCCCTAGCATGGGAAAAAGTGCTCTGTTCAACTTGCCTCCATTGGCATTTCAGGCCGGTCATCCGAAGGCCGTTGCACCAGCCCACTTGGCCTGACCCAATTGAATCTGCCATTGACTAGAATTGAAAGATCGGGCGCCAGTTGCAACTCAATTGCTTACGGATCCATAAGTCTGGCCATGGCCATCTTCCAAGTGAATGTGACCTTCCGGCTCGGGATACAACGAAATGATGTATAACGAGTGCACCAACCCTGGGAAATACAAAAGTATGTAGAGACAAACGTTGATGAAGAAGTCCATCGAAAAGCCGGTCTTCACCGCCACCGGAATGGGAGGACAGAAAAAGGCGATAAAAACAAGGAACCAATCGCGAGCGTGCATTTTTGTGTTTTGTTGTCGTGCTTGATCTATTCTCTCTCTTTTTGCTCCTCGAGAACAGGAAAGTGAAGGAGTTGTTATTAATGATGGGTATGGCGGGGGGCCCGCGTTGATCCCCTGTTGCCTTCATAGGAGGTCATGCAGGCTCACCGTGTCGGTGTAAAACGGCCTGTGCTGTGGTGACGATCTTGAAGCCAGCGCAATTTCCGCCTTGACGAACTTTATTCTTCACGTCTTCTTTTTTACGTAGTCCAGATCCACAAGCGTGGCTTTCTTCCACGTCCCAATCTGAACTTCGTCCCTGGCAAAACCATCCGCGCTATGGCACAATACAGCCAACTAGCCGCACAAATGCTAAAGCACAAGATGGTTCGAGTGAGAAAACAAGGATCGGAGGTTCGGGCACAGGTTTCGTGGTCCACCCACTCGTCTGCTTTTTTCTTTTTTATTTTCTTTTTTTTTTTTCTTATTTCCTTTGTTTTCAGCAGCCAACATCGCAAACTTAGTTGGAAGGCGCTGGTGCAACTTGTGGTGCGCCGCACGGCCTCGCAGTCGCCGACCTGAGATTCGCATCTCACGCTCTCACGCTCTTAAGCTCTCCACCAGCATCGCCCATCGTCACAATTCAATGCTATTGTTGTTGCACCTACTATACTTCTTCGCGGCTTTGACGGATGCCATACAGATTCAAGATGCGTTTAGCAAAGACTGGGTCAATTATAGTTACGGTGATCTCGTGAAGGTCGAGCTCGTTGACCACTCCACAACCTTTGGTCTTTCGAACAATGGGTTCCTCTATCGTTTCCACAATTCTAAAGTCAACGCCTACATCGATCTCAGAAACAACGACCACACCGACTTTCTTTTTGCTGGTGACTATCTCGTGACGCGTTCGCCCGACTCATCCACTGTTGCCGTTTACGAAAAATCGTCAACCATATTCTTAGATTCCTTTCATATCAACAGTCCGACGGTCCAGATCGAAGCGACAGAAACTGGATCAATTCTCTTGCTAGATGAAGACGGCAGCTTGCACCTTTGGGATTCAGAATCTGTCACGACACTCGGTCAATTCACTGCAAACAAGTTCACTCAGGTTTCCATTGAAGGCATGCTTTATGTGCATATTGATAATCGTACTTTCAAGATTGAGAAGTCTGGCAAGTCATACTCGATGTTGCCAGCAAACATGTCCGGTGGGATCCTAGAGCAGGCCCAATCGCCTGTAATCATCAATTCGTCGTTGGCAGTCTCCTTCACTCCCAGTGAAGTGATTGTTTGGAAACTCAGCTCACAGGCCGCCCTGGAGGTTCATGTTATTAACATGCACTTGGTCGAAAAAATCCTCGTGGATGGAGAGCGAGTTGCCATAGTTTCCAAGACCAAAGTGATACTCTTGGACGCCTCTGACTTGAAAGGGGAGAAACAAGGCCAAAAAGAAGTGGAGTTGTCTAAGTTTAAAAGCCTGCTTTATCTCGCTGGTTCTGAGTTGTCTACTCTTGAATTGGTCAACGATACAGTCACTATAGAGACTACAGATCTCGCCCAGGAGAAAACGAACGTGAAATCGTTTCCTTCCATCTCTTACTCAGCAACGGGAATGTCTCTTTTGGTAAAAAAACCCGCAGACCTTGTTGCCATCGACGATGCCCATCATATACTTGAAGAGGCTCTTATTGGTAATGTTCTCACAAGATTCTTGATGCGTGCTAAACGACACATTTCTTCGTTGGGCAAGTTGGCAAGCATGCGATCGGGAGAACTTCTCAAAGTGGAACATGAGATCGAAGAAGGCTTAGATATGTATCTTTTGTTCGCAGACATTCAGAAGTCTGTCTTGGTTGCGAAAAGAACGTCAAATGGGGAAGTGGCCTGGATTTGCAGCTACGAAGGATTTGGACCAGTCACTTCTATGACAGCTGATGATACCTATATTCAACTTCAATCAAAGAGTGGGATCATGTTTGTTGATATCAGAAATGGTGCCATGATGACCGAGAAAGAGATCGAAGTGACTCTTGGTCCTGAACAAGATTTCTTTGGCTCAAGCACCTCAAACAGCTTGAGAGCTGGTACTGATACTTCAATCGAAGCAAACGCTTCCGAGTCACCCGAGGTGTTTTCGATTTCGAGAAATGGCCCCTTTCTCAAGGGGTTTAAGATCGATGGAGAAAAGAGGGTTGAAACGTGGACTTTTGGAGCTCCTGATCATAGCATTCTTACCCTTGCGTCCAATTACGATGCTCTCAACTCAAAGCAGGGTATTGCGACGGCTGACAGATCGGTCATTCACAAGTACATGAACCAGAATCTTGTGTCTGTGATCAGACAAATGGGCGATACCTTCAAGGTATCAATCTTGGATGGAGTGAGTGGCCGCGTGATCCACGAGCAAAATCATGACGACAAATTCATTGAGCCCGAGTCATTGAAGTTAATCCAGGACGAGAACTGGGTGATTTATTCATACGTGACCCACGCGCCCACCATAGAACAAAGAATAGTCGTGGTTGATCTATTTTGGGCAGAAAAACCGAAGTCTCATGTCTTCAGCTCGTTTTCTCCAGCTGACATCAAAGCATCTTCCAAGTCTTTTATTTTCGAGGAACGTATTGTTTCCTTGGCTAAGAGCTCAACCAAATTCGGCATTACTATCAAATCGATTATTGCTTTGACAGAAAGCGGTAGCTTAGTGCTGATTCCTAAATTTCTCATTAACAGCAGGAGGATCGATGACCGCAAAATAACGGCCAATGACTACAAGGACGAGTACCGTTTAACTCCATATGAGCCCGTGATCCCCAAATACCCGCAAGAGGTGTTGAATCATAAGATCAAATTGGAGCTAGGTGTGCAGGCTCAGAATATTCTTGTAAGACCAACCGAGTTCGAGTCATCAGCAGTTGTGTGCTTGACAAATGAATTCAATACATTTTGCACCGTTTTTCAGCCTTCTTCTTCCTTTGACTTGATCAACATGAACTTTGAAAAAGTCAAATTGATCTTGACTCTCGGTTTTCTACTCACTGTCTACATCACTACCAAACCATTTGTGCACTCCAAAAAGCTCAACGCCAAATGGGTGGACTAGTAGTTACGAGTTTACACACAAAACTGAATAATAATTTTAGGAAATGAATTATGCATTGGGTATTAGTCAAAAATTGAGCATTGCTCAGATAAGTAGCTGATAATAGCTTGATGCGAGGACTTGTTTGTGTCTAAACCAAATTTGGACCAATCCGAGAACCGAGCTTCAGACGAATTGCTGTTCTCTGCTTTGAAGACCAGCCACAATAGTTCGTACTGCAAGCTCGAGACCAAGTGGCTGCTCATTTTATCTATGAGAAACATGGAATTGCTGAACTTTTCGGTAAGGTAGCGCTTCCGGTCACACTTGTCAAATTTTTTGATAATTTTCACAAGTTTGCGATCATGCAATTGCCAGTTCGGACAATTAGCGTTGGAAATGATGGTGTAGGCTCTTTTGAAAAGGTTTTTGACTTCCAAGTAATGCTTCACGGATTGCAAGAATGGCGAAGCATGAATCTGTAACAAAAGCATAGATGCCAATTCTACACCAAAACGATAATGGATTGGCACCAGAAGAAGATTCTTGGCCGATCCGAATTTCAGCTCGTAAATGTCGAGAACATTTTGGCAAGATGCGAGACACCTATAAACAACACTTTTGTAGTCCGAAGGCGAGATGGTGACACGAGAAAGGAAGTAAATGTAGAGTTGAAGCTTCGAATACTCGAGAGAGAGATTCAAGGAGTCGCTCTTCACAAGGGGGCTAGAAGGTCCCTTGTAGCGGTCGAGGATTTGCTCGAACATATTAAGGTGAATGAGCTTGCTGGTGTCATTAGGGTTTTTTATGGAGTCGTTCATGACCTCGTTCATGCGAGCTTGGATTGTGGAGATTTTCAAAAGAGAATTGATGAAGTTATCGGTTTCGGAAAAGTCGTCTTTGTTGAAGATATCAACGTTGGCGGCTTTGTTCACGAGAAAGTCCTGGTGAAAGCCGTTGTAGTTTGAAGTAGAGAGACCGAGACTGACTAGCCAGTAATTCGAGTTGACGTTGACAAACTTGTAAATGCGTTCCCTGAGAAGGTTGTTGATGTCAGCCTTGTTGTCCAACTCGAGGCTAGTCTTTTTGCTGAACTCGTCGATGAAGGACAACTTATGAAGGCCGAATTGCAAGGAAATGCTCTTCATCAAGGAGACATACTTGGCGGACATGGTGTCGCGAGGCGACAGGGACTCGAGCTCAGGCAAGGGCCATGTGGTGAGGATCAAGAGGGCGATGAGAGAGAACAAGGAGCGTGGGGTGTTGAACCAGCAAGACACCACGACCAAGTTCTGCAAGTGGGGCGACAAGCGGTAGTAAAGGTCGGACAGCTCTGCTGCCAGCAAGGATGTGGCAGTGATGGCCCAGAAGAGTAAGGGACTCTCCAGATGTACGTCGTGTAAAGACTTCTTGAAGAACGATGGAGGGAGCACAGGCATGTGGGGCGCCAAGTCGGACTCGAAGGACAGAAATGCACGGCGGGCAGTCGCAAGCGAAATCGACACGGGAGCCAAGGACTGGCTGGAGTGGATGGAGAAGGAGTCAGCGAGCGAGAGGGTGGGGATCGGGTCGATGTAGACGGGCTCTGCGCCGGGCGATGGGGCCAGGGGCAGGTCGAACATGGCGGATGGAGCCGGCAGTGGCAGCAGGTCTGAGTGGAGCACCAGGACGCGTGGGGTCATGGCCGACAGCTTCTGGGCAAGAAGCAGCACCAAGCGGGAACGACGCGTGATGACGGTATCGAGCTTGCCGTGGAGGCGGCGGACCTCTGCGGCGAGTTTCATGGTGGCATCGTAGTCTCTGTTGGATGCCAGCGTGGGTTCGACACAGCACAGAAGCTTCTTCCGGCGGCAGTAGGAGCATGCGCTCGGGGCGGTGGACAGGGCGTCACACTTGATTTTGTTGTGGCGGCATGTGGAGCACAGCTTGTATGTGCGCTGGCCACGGACGGCCGACTTGGGCTGGTGAACGATCGAAGGTCGTCTGCGTTGCATGACAATGGACACCATGGGGAAGAAGGTGGAGCAGTTGGGAGGAGATGGCGCAGTTGGGAGCGAGGAGAGCAGGCGGGAGCGTGGAGAGCAGGCGGGGACGGCGAGGGTGTGGGGCGAGTAGCGACAAGGGCCGGAGTTGGACTTGGGAGCCGAAGGCAGGATGCGAAGGCAGGATGCGACGAGGGGCCAGTTGGATATGGGATTCGAAATTTGCGTTTGGAACCGGTGGAGGTTTTATATCGAGGTCTCGCAGACGGCCCCGATGAAGCACACGCGAAGATTGGAAAGGCCGCGGCGGGCATTGGACCGCTGGCACGCATCGCGGCCGTGGCTGCGGCACCACCATGCCGTTGATCGGAATGACGGCCCCATGAATAATGGCGCTACGTCGATTGGCTGGCGTGACGCCGACTCGGACATGGCGGGCGCCGCGCGTGGGGCCGTGCGGCTCAGGCCACCGGGCTCGGCTGCTGGCCTGTTTTGGCCGGTGGTCGGAGCTGGGGCCTGCGCGCTCCAGGGCCACTTTCGCTGAAGCCCCATTGGTTCGGCAGTGGGTCCTGGCCCGGTCCTGGCCAGGGGTGCGGACTATTTTGGAGACGGCCGTCCAGGTTCTGCTGGGTCTGGCTGGGTCTGATTGTATGTTCTTGAGTCTGTTTTGAGTCTGTTTTGAGTCTGTTTTGAGTCTGTTTTGAGTCTGTTTATCAAGTCTGCCTTTGGTTCCTGGGCCTTCGTTTTCCTCTCCTGGCTAGAGTGTCCGGTGCCGCCCCAGCTCCCATATTCTGTGCGCACCTTGTCCGTCGCATCGCATCCATTCGGCTATCGCGCATCGCGGGCGCGCACCGGCCCCATCTCATTTTCATCTCTCTCCTCCACCTCCACCTTCGCTCCTTTCATCATGGACCTGACCACGGATGCTCCTGCGGACTCCGCCAAAGTCGTTCATCTCTACAACTTGGCCCATTACGCACCCTTGTCCGCGATTCTGGCCCGCCACGCTGTTTCCCTGGACTTGCAAGCTTATAACCATGGCCTCAACTACCTCCCCGGCCCTGGCCACTGTTCTCGCTGCGGAACTCGTCTAATACCCGGGTTGACCGTCTCGCATACCATCAAGTACCGCAAGCGGTCCTCGAAATCTTCCTCGAAGCTGCCCAAAGCTACAAAGCGCAGGCGCACGCTACAATGTACATGTCTCGCATGCCACCACACCGTGTCTCATTCTTGTCTCATTCTGGAGAAAAAATTTAACCTTCCTGAAGATAAGTCGCTCGGTCCCCTGGAGCCCGGCGCCAAAAAGAAAAAAAAGAAACGGTCCCAGCTATCCTCTCTCCTTCTGGAAAGGAAAAAGGCAGAGTCCTCCGCGTCATTGGACCTCTTCCTGTTCATGCACTAACTGTGCTATCATCCCATCATCTTCTTACAGAAGGAGCGTGCTTAATGTTTTCGAAAGGCGGTCTGGCGACGCAAGCGGCGTGCCGGCGCTGTCCTTGCTCTCTCCATTCGTGTCGCCGCATCTCACAACTTCTCGCACCCACCGTCTCCGCCTGAAAACATGCCCGTCACGGGGTGCATCCTCCTGAACAAAGTCATATACCCATTTTTCATCGTCATCGACACTCACCACGTCATTAATGTTATTCGCACTCACCCAATCAAGCGGCCGAAGATCAATCTGCCATTTGCTCTCTGTAAATCGCCAAGACTGCGGTGCACGCACCTCTTCTAGCGTTGCCTTCTTGAATATCTTCACCATTCCCTCGCCATCCTCGTTTGCGGTGTCCCCCGCCTCACCCTCCTCTGCCTCAGTAGGTTCGGTGCTTTTGGCCCCCTCCTTCTCTTCGGTGCGCTCTTGATTCTTTCGGTCGACCCCATCAATCTCGAGCTCCTTCAAAACCCTGTTCGGATGATTTATTGTGTAGAAGTCGCAGGTGAACCCAGTCGGCTCCCAGAATTTGTTGGACGACATGCAATGCAATTCAAAGACTTCGACGAGCCTCACTTCCAGCTCGTCATTTGCATTTTCCACAACAAGCTTCAGTAACACCCTCTCCATGTGGTTGGTATGTTCTAAGCGCGAGAGTCGAGCCTCTTCTGTTGCGAAACTGTCCAAAATGTGTTCATACACCTTGGGATGGAATGCTCCCACAATCATCCACAGTGCCACGATAAGCACGGCCTTGACTGGAAAATACCGCATCACAAAGGGAAGTATGCGAGGAAGCAAAACAACGTTCAAGATTCCACTTACCAAGACAATGAGATAGACGACCGAGCTGAGCTTCTGGTCCTGGAACAAGAAGTAATGCTGGCCCCAGTTAACGAGCGCATCATAAAGTCGGATATAACCAACAAGCTGGTTCTGCATGTCTGTGAAGTTCATGATGAACTCCCGAGAAAACTGTGACAAAACCTTTGGTTGTTCGAACTTATTGAGCGGTGGCCCGTCGTGTGGCTGTGGATTGTGACAAATGTGGTGGTGATCAAGAATAGATGGGTCCGGTGGATATAGCTTGAGGAAGCTTGGCACCATCAAGCGCTTGAGCAAGAAGTACGAGGGAAGCGCCGACACCAAGTATGGGTTAAGGATCACTAGGGTGGCCAACAAGAGCAGCCCCAAATTGAACCAGCAATTGTGCCAGCCAAGCAAGTACGCCACTTCGTCCATGAGCTCAAACACAGGCGATGCCCTCTGTGCAAACTTGGAAGTGTTGGTCGCCATCAAGTGCATCGAGAGCGGCGGCCTCGTCTTGTGTACGACGTGGCGATGCTCCTGTGCCTGTGATGGCTCCACGTCTATGTTGATCATCACATTCAACACCTTTTCGACGATTCGATCCGTGAGCTGGTTGGAAACCTTCTTCTGGTCGTCCTCTAGGTACCAGAAGCTCGAATACTGGGAGCCTACAAGACTCTGCTCCAGGCCCAGCCTGGGTAGGGTGCTCGTGCTTTTTCGGTCGGGTTCATCAGCACTGGCAGGTGCTGCTTCGGATGCCTCGGTTTTTGCTTCTTCCACTTGCCTCTGCTCCAAGAGCTGTAAACTCTCCAAGATTTCCGAGGTGTGTTCCATTGTGCGTGGAGTGTTAAGCTCACTGCTCGATGTTTGGGTGATGGAGTTAGGTTGCTAGTGATCTCACGCGGCCGACGTGTGCTGGGATTTTCTGTAATTGAGCTTGCTTCTAGCTTGTATGTGAATGACTGGTTATTCACAGTCTAGGGGCGAATTCGATCTTTTTGGGTGGACAATTGGCAGTGGTATGAGATTGCCTGGGGTAGAAACACACGCAGGCATAGGAGAGGTCAGGTGGGCTCAAAATTATCGCGAACATTTGCATCGCAGCTTACAAGTGCACCATTGCAACGCAGCACGCATCGTAAATTAGGTTACTTCCTCGGCTCAAACGGCCACAGGCTGATTGTGATATTGCGCTGAGTTTTCGTGAAGTGTTTTGTCGGCCACGTCGTCGTCTGTCTCCACCTCTGTAGACTCCTCGCTTTTGAAGTTTTCGCAGAAACTGGGGCTCGGAGACGGGAGCTGTTCTCGCTTCACCCTTTTACTACCCCCGGCCTTCTGCTGTTGCTTCCTCTTTAGACCCACGCTTCCCTTCTTTTTCCGCGGCGTCGTCGGCGGAGTGAGTGCGTTGCGGTGGCCCGAAACTTCCTGTTTGATTTCTGTCTTGACACCTTCTGACTTTTCCATCTTCACCAGAACTGTCTCCTCTTGCTTGACACCCATTGCTTTTTTGCTCAGACTTTTTGCAGAAGCCCGTTGAAGCTTCTTGGAGTCCAACTGCTCCTGAGTCAAGAACAAGTCAGGAACTTCTCTTCTTAAAGCACGGACAAACTCGTCACAGTCACACAAAACCTCGTAGTCTATAAAAGCCTGGAATTGCTTCGGGGCCGATGTTTTGTTGACAAACACAACGGTTCCGCCTCTTTCACGGACATTCTTGCAAACGGATCTGACGAGCTTCTTGACACCGTCCACTTTAAGCGACGTGCCCATGATGAGCATCAAGTCGCATTTGACGCCCATGTCCATGGTCAAGCCCTTGGCCAATATTTCGGACTGAGGATGGTTTTCGCCATACAACACGATGTCAGGTCTCAAGAT
>JAKUBD010000076.1:0-24667 GCA_030563125.1 Metschnikowia laotica
CGCCCATCTGTTGACCAGGACCACCGCAGTTGGCCCTCACGAACAGACACTGGGCCAGGCTTGGCACGGCAGAAACATCGAAACACGTGAGGTTGGCTGGCAGCATCAACGGAGCCGACGGAGCCGACAGTGCCGACAGAAGCACATGTGCCGACTGGGCCGTTTCAATGGCTAGTAGCACGCCACACAAGAGGTTCTGGCAACGCATGATGTTGTTTGATGGATACCCATAAGCGCTCGCTCGCGTATAAAGGCGCACAGTCATGCGAGCCCGTTTGCGCCGAGAAGCTCCATGGCGCCAGTGCGCTAGGTAGAGAGGAAAGTCCGACTACCGAGACAAGCCCACTATTGCCCGCTTCAACATTCAGCCGTAGCCGTTGGCTGTTTCGTTGCTTTGGTGTGGTCTATCTACATTCACCAATGCGTGCCAAAGCTCCTCGGCCTAGTGTCTGGACGGCATCAGAAGCAACAGCGACTTCTGCTGTCATTTTACAAAGATGTAAAGCTGATCATTGCAGCAATCCCCATACGGGTGCACGAAGGCAAACCCTTAGAAATAACGAAGTATTTACAGATGGAATGCTGCACCCAAGATCAACATATTGTTCTCCAGTCCATCGCAAAAAAAATTACAACAATACCCCGATGGTCATGGGTCAAGAACGCCATAATGGGTTCAACCTCAACGGGATGCTGTTACGTTGTGAATGGCTGTGAAATTTGCGTTAGAGAAGAAAACTTTCCGGGCACTCGCCAACTGTTATATAGATGGCTCCGGGGCGGGTAACTGTGGGGCATCGCAAACAGGGGCGGACCGAGCCAAAAAATAAAGTAAAAAGGTCGTACCCGGATTCGAACCGGGGTTGTTCGGATCAAAACCGAAAGTGATAACCACTACACTATACAACCAATTTCTGAAAACACATTATCAGTGGATATTCTTGACATTTACAGCTTACGTGTGCGAGCGCCTTTATTACAGGATAAGCCATGTTTACATAGCGATAAATAAATTGATAATGCATTACTTATGTACACGAGATCTAAATGCCGTCTAGAAAAACCAGAAACGCTTTGATTTTTTCGTCTGTGATTCCTCTGCCATCAACTCTTTGGCAAATGCCCGGTGCTGATCCATTTCTCTCAAAATCTTTTCTTCCTGTTCTTGTTGGAGTCTTTGTGCCTCCAAAACATGTCTTTCAGAAGGTCTGTTCAATGCAAAAGTGCCTTCCTTGGTCTTACGGATATCGTCAGGAATGTATGCTGCGTCTTGGACGTTTTTGATGACGAATTGGGCGTCTTTGGGGTGATGAAGATCTTCGTTTTCTTGGTCCGAGAGACCTACCAACTTCTCCTTCAACTGAAGTCTCTTGCGGTAGAAATCAGACATGACATTCTCACGACCATCGTTCCAGCGGTAGAAAAACGTGAAGTAAACCACAATCGAACAGGTGATGAAGGTGCCGAACCACCGGGAGCCCGTATTGAGTCTGCGGTTGGTGTCAACCTTCCGCAACACCTGGTACTGGCCCGGGTATAGCGTCGACATGGGCCTGGGTGTATAGTTGAGTCTCTTCATCGTCTCATTGATTTTCTTGTATTGGGTGGGGCTCTTGGGGATGGAGGAAAAGCCCAGCGGCTCTTCGCCGGGTGCCTTGAACTCTGACGGATAGCCGCCTGCGGGCCGCACATCCGTGGGATCATACGGGTTGTATGGCGCCTTGGGCGGGGTCCAGCCCTTTGGGTTTGGTCTTCTGTTGAGGTCGTCGGACATGCTGGTGTTTTCAACGGATGGTGCAGAAAATGTTAGCATTTCCATAGAGCGCTGCGGTTAGCTGCAGTAGCAGGCGGTGGTTGGGGAGGAAGCCTGGGGTGGTGGCGATGGGCATCCACAGCATATATTTGGAGCTGGAACAGATAGGCTGACTCGAGTCCACCCCCGTGGGCCCTATTTCATATTCTCAGTTTTTCAACGGCACTTTTCGAATTTTAACATCCCCCGTCAGTTTTGCACCCTGTGGCTTCAGGCGAAAAAAACTAGAAATCGCTCGCACCAGTGCCGCATCTGTTACTACATTCCCACATAAGCGCGCACGTATCTCCACAGTCACCACCGCCGCTACAGCCTCTGCATTCCCACATCCACATGACGCTTCTTGAAGGCTTCCTCCAATTCTTCTCGTTGGAGACGCTCGACACACGGCTCTTCGCGGCGTCCGATGCATCGCGCAAGAAGGCCGTCATGGCCAGAGCAAACGCAGAGCCACGCTGGCACACGTTGGAGTTCAAGGTGTACGCCGTGGTGTTTGCAATTGCTGTGCCATGGATGTACAAGACAGCGATGGACGCTTCCAATGAAACAAACCCCAACTACCCGCGCTTTGCCCATCTCTTGAGCGATGGCTGGATGTTTGGCCGCAAGGTGGACAACTCCGATCAGCAATATCGCTTTCTCCGCGACAACTTCTGGCTCATAGTGACGCTCTTGGTGGCCCACACTTTCGTCCGCAAGTCTGTGACAGCGTTGTTTGGTACCGGCCGCATCCTCTTCGATATCATTTTTGGTATCCTCTACGTCATGGCGTTGCACGGCACCAATTGTGTGCGTGTGGCTGTCCATGTGGCGGTGATGTACCTCGTCGCCAAGAAAGTCGACCAGCCACGTTTGGCCAGGACTATACTATGGGCGTATGGCATTTCCACGCTCTTCTTCAACCATGCCACAAAAGATATGTTGACTCACGTGCCGCTTCTTGACTTTGGCTTCCATGGCATTGTGGCTCGCTGGGACGTCTTCTACAACTTCACGCTTCTCAGAATGCTCTCCTTTGCCTTGGATTACGTTGACAGAAAACACGCCTCCCGCCCCTCTGAAATCGACTTGGGTGCAGAGGCGCTGATGCTCTCCAAAACTTCCCTGCTGGAAATTCCCGCAGACCTCGACGGCCGGGCCAGGTGCTCCTTGCAGCTTCCCCTCGAGGACTATAGCTTCGGGAATTACTTCGCCTACTTGACGTACGCGCCGTTGTTCATTGCTGGGCCCATTATTACCTTTAACGACTATATCTATCAGTCGAAGTACCATCAGCTCCTGTCCACAAAAGACCCAAAGAGGACGTTGATTTATGGCGCTAGGCTTGTGTTTTGCATTTTGGTAATGGAGTTTCTTTTGCACTACATGTACGTCGTGGCTGTATCCAAAACCAAGGCGTGGGACGGCGACACTCCATTCCAACTATCCATGCTCGGAATGTTCAATTTGAACATAATTTGGTTGAAACTCTTGATTCCATGGCGCTTGTTCCGCTTCTGGAGTTTGCTCGATGGAATCGACCCACCCGAAAACATGATCCGCTGTATGGACAACAACTACTCAGCGCTCGCATTTTGGAGAGCATGGCACAGGTCATTCAACAAGTGGATTCTTCGATACATCTACATTCCAATGGGTGGTGCTGGTGCAGGCGCCAGTGGGCTCAAGATGAGGCTTCTCAACTCTTTGTGCGTGTTCAGCTTCGTGGCAATTTGGCACGACATTGAGCTCAAGCTCTTGATGTGGGGCTGGCTAGTTGTCCTTTTTCTTGTGCCTGAGATTTTTGCTACGTCTTACTTCAAGATGTACTCCGGATTCCCGTGGTACAGGCATTTGTGCGCTGTTGGAGCTGTCGCCAACATCTGGATGATGATGATTGCCAACTTGTACGGTTTTTGTTTGGGTAATGATGGTACTATTGCGCTTTTGAAGGCGCTTTTTAGTACGGTAAATGGCTTCAGCTACCTTGTGCTCTCGCTGTGCACACTTTTTGTGGGTGTCCAGGTGATGTTTGAAATGAGAGAGGCTGAGAAGCGCCGTGGCGTTGACGTGAAGTGTTAGGAAACAGAGAGTTATAGAGAAAAAGAAATAAGACAACTTCGTTTGAAAAAAGAGAGAATACGTAAAAGAAAAAAAAAAGACATGGATTAAATCTTCAATTCAGAGGAAAGAGAAGATGGTGCGCGGTAGACAGTGCCTCACGCGAGGTTTATTCCCACATAAACTGAGGCATTGAGAATCCCCGCAGAACTAGCCTAAGCGCCATAGCTCCAGTATGTCTCCTCCTACGCCCGTTCAGACACTAGGCGACATTCAAAGAAGATACCGAGATCAACTCAGCGAGAAGGAAAATTGCTCTCTCAAGTCCCTCATACAACTGGAGTGTACGTTCAAGCTATCAGAAAGCAAAACAGTCAGTGAAACCATATGTGTTCCATTCAAGCGGGTGTTCCAGCGTTGTCTACAGCCGTACACTACGACAGTAAAGGGAAAGAAAATTATTGGGGAAAGGTGGATCAATATAGAGGTGACAGATGCTCACACAAATGACTCGACGAAGGAAAAGTTTGGCGACGAAATACGGCGCTTTTTGCAGGCTGAGCAGGACCTCAATGCATGGATGCAATTGCAAATCGAACTGGAGTAATGACTACGAACAGAGACTCTGTCAGGATTATTCAGATGAACGAGAATATAGCCCTTGTTTTAGCACGGCCAACTTGCGTGGGAAGCCAAGTGTCAAAAACGAAAGAACATAATCCGCACGAAGACCGCGGTCGGTGGTAGCATGGATATGATTTCTATGTAGCCAGCATAGCAGCATCAGTAGCAGGAGCCCTCCGGTGGCTGGGTCAACTTTTTGTTTGATGCTGAAGCCATGGCTTTCCGCAACTCCAAGAGCACAATCTCCATGGTGTACGTTCTTTTCCAATTCTTCAAGGTGTCGAATTCAGAGGGGAGAACGTTACCTTGCAGGTCCACACAAGGTAAGTTAATCTTGGAGATGAATGTGACTTGAGGTGGGGCCTCGGGGTAGTCATTACCGCACACTATGTTTAATGAGTAGATTCTGTTTTCGTGGGACGAGTGAGGAGGGCCCAAGATGGTACCGTTCCAATTGGTCATGGTGATATCATCTTGGTTGGTGAGACCGTAGGAAATAGACTGGGCACCAAGGCCTTTTTCGCCCTTTTCCAACTCCTCGAGGAGCTTGAAGTTTCTGGGTCTGCGAGGTCAGTATAAAATGATCACGGGATTGGCGCTAGGGCCAGGTTTTACGGCGACATACATCTTGGACATGATGCTGAACGTTCGTGGGGCCATGAACGGGAGCGATCGCTGAAACCTTCGCGATGTACGGGTGTGCCCTCAGCTCCACCAGGCTGCACTCCAACTTCCGAAGACAAACCAACAGCTGATTCAAGCGTCTTGAGCATGAACCGAATTAGTCCAGCTTTCCGTCAAATGTAACTCCTGCTTCGTGGGATATCTACGTGGTGGTGGTGGTTGTTGGTGGGGGGCGATCGCCATCTACCCAGCCGCCTGCATGAGGCGCACATGCTGACGCCTGATCTCGATTCACATACTACTCTGTTCAGAAGCATGGCGGAGAACAGTCTGTCACCATTCTTGGAACGGCCATCGCGGACGTTTGAGCTGGCACGCAAGCCCAATGATACAGTCGCTAAATTGGAATTCGAGTTATCCAGCTTGAAAAAGGAGAAGAAGCTTGTTGAGCAAAGCCAGGCCTCAAGCGTAGCGCGGTATGAAGAACTTTTGACCAAGAAAAATGACGAATTGGCAAAACTCCAAGCAAATTTTGACTATGTGTTCAAACAAAGAGCAGAGATACAGTCCAAACTAGATAATAAAGTTGGAATTGCGAGTCAAACCTCCAAGGAAAGCGGTACAGAGGCGAGAAAGCTCCGAGCAGAAAACAAGAAGCTAAATCAAAGCAACGACATGTATGAACGACAGTACAACAAAGAGGCAGCCAAGTGCGAGCATCTTAGAAAAGATCTCAACAGAGAGCTCGCCGCCAATGACAAATATCGTGAGCAAGTCGCCTACCAAAACTCAGAAATCAAGAGGTTGACGCTGCTCAACGACAATCTTTTGCATAAAATCGAGATGCTCAATACACGGACAGCACATGATCATGGGCTGCAAGATCAAGATTACCAGATGAGAATTCAATCGCTTCAATCAACGAATTATAAATTGCAACAAGAGCTTGACAAGTTATTACAGCATAAAACAAGCGCAGAGCTCCTCAAACAAAAAAATATTTCGCTTCTTGGCAGAGTGCAATCACTCGAAAGTGTCCAAGCTAAAGCTGAGCAGCTCGAAACCGACTATTACGGTCTTCTCGCGAAATTTGACACGTATTTTGGCTCGTTAGCATCCTCAATGGAGGCAAAGGGTGACAGTCTGAGTGAGACATTGGTGTCAAATTTTGTACAAGAATATGGATTGTTGAAAAACAGAAATCTTGTTCTAATTGAGAAATTAAGTGACTCCCAAAGTAAGGCCGCGGATCTCGAGCAACAAATCATGTTCCTCAAAGATAAAAACCAACAAACGCTTCCGGAATTAGAGCAACTACGCCAACTTAAATCTCATTCTGAAACAGAGATTCGACAATTGAAAAAGGAAAAGTCTTTGAATGCACGTGAGATTGAGTTTCTCCGAAGGTCATTGAAAGAGTTGGACTCATTGACTGTGAGACTGAGGGATCTCGATCAGACTCAGTCATCTGATGCAAATGAACGCAAAATCATGGGCCAATATGTTTCTAATTTGGAGAAATTGGTTGACGATTATAGATCCAAGTTGGAGGCATTACTGCACAAAGTATCCGAAAGCAATGTGATTCTGGAAGCTCCTTCAAAACGGCCAAGATTGATTGAGAACGGAGAGTCCAGTATTCAGACTATCTCGGTATTGAGATCCGAAAACGTGGAACTTCTTGCGAAGACGAAGTCTCTCGGAGAACGAAATTCTGCCTTGGAAAACGAGTTGAGAGTTATAAAAAAGGGCACTCAAAAAGTCGGCAGGGTTTTAGAGCACTCTGCAAATCCATTTCAAAAAGACCAATACATCAAACAAGAAACTTTGGATCTTCTTCGGCAAGAAAATGCTGCTTTGATACAAAAATATGTGAACGGAGAAGCTGTTGAGTCTGTACCACTTCTGGTATTTGCAAGACAAGAGAACGATAAAGAATTGTTCGAGCAGAAACTAGACCAGGTTAATAAGAAACTAATGAGGTTGAGACAGGTTTATGCTGAGAAGAGCAAGGAAATTCTCACAATCATATCCCGCTACTTTGGCTACACAATTGAGTTTATACCGAGTCCTGTCAATCCCAACGACTTCTGTTCGAAAATCAAGCTAGTTTCGAAATATTTCCATCAAATGAACCCCGATGAATCCCCACCTTACTTGATAATTGATACACACAAAAAAGGATTGAAGGCAAACGGAAGCTACGACTTCAAGGAACTCTGCGAAACATTAGCAAAGCAGTGGGTGGGTGAAAAAAACCAGATTTCGTGCTTCTTAAGTGCTCTTAATTTGCGATTTTATGAGCTATATGCTATTGATAATCAGTCAGGTTCATGATTTAATAGGATTCTGTATCCATTAATTGTTGAGCTGTCAATTCGAGGAGTTTTGACGGTGACTCCATCAAATTCATTGGGTTCTTGCTGACTTTGTTCCAGATTCGGCCTTCGTTGATATCGTTAAACTCTCTGGAGAAGGCTGACTTCACTGCGTTGATTGCTTCACTATCCCCATGCTTTTGCTGATAACATAAGAGCCAGCCCCATGCATCGCCGTTATTGGGTCCTGAGTTTGAGGCCCTGTCGAACCATGTTTTTGATTTTTGTATCTTCCCTTCCATCCAGAGAAATGTTCCGATAGATAAAAGAATACCGGTGGAATTATTAGTTTGCTTGAGTGCATCGAGGAATGCATTTTTTCTATGGGAAGCTTTGGGAATCAATTTCAATTGAAGAATCCATATATTTGGGTCCAGAGGAAACATTTTCAAAGTCTTGTTTATAAGCTGTCTTGCGTTGACAAAATTTTTGTCCTTGATTTCCAACTCGATCTTGGCTGCCCATAGGCTGGTGTCATCTGGAAACTTCACGATTGCGGTGTCAAGAACAGATCTAGCTCTGGAAAATGATCCTTGATCCATGTCGATGTTTGATTGAGCTAACCACAATAGCGCAGCATCTGCACATTGTCTTGTTCCAACTGAAAGAATCTCTCTAGCTTTTCTAGGCTCCCCACAGTCAAGAAGGACCTGACTTTTCTGCAAGTATAGCTTTGAGCATTGGGGATGATGATCCAAGGCCTGGCTTATTATGTCTAGAAGTTGATCTTGGTCAACGTTGTCCAATTTTTTCAACCAACAATATCTGAGTATGTGGATCCGTTTCAACCAAACTCGCGGAGTTTCATCTCTGAGCTTATCTAACGCTTCTCTAGAAACCTCTAAGGCATTTTTGACATCGTAGCTTCGAATTTCCAATTTGATTCGAGCGAACCATATTTTAGAATCCCCTGGAATTTCGGATGTAGCATCTTCAAGGACCTTTCTGGCAGACTCTATATCATTCTTCAAGACCCAAAGGTCTTTTGCGTGCATCAAACGAAGAAGCACTTTATCAGGATTTGCCTCAATTGCACGGCGATGATATTCAAAGAGAAGGTCTTGATTCGTTTTTCGAAGAGTGTGAAAGAGACTGAACCACTTTGTGGTGTCCTTCGGATCAAGCTGGCAAGAGATTATGTTGATGTAACCCTTCACCACTTCATTCAGAGGGTCCACTGCACGAAGGGCCGCTGAAATGCTATCTGTGCTATCATCAGAAGCGATTGCAGCAGAAAGAATAGCCCTGGAACAGCAGTCAAAGCCTTCTTCTTGTGCTTTGATGGCTTCCTTCACCCAATCTTGTATCGGAAGATGGCAGGAGTTCTTCTCCAACTCCTTCAAGCCTTTGCTGAAAATTGACTCGAGTTTGTCAACTCCAGATTGTGGGTTTTCACGCTCTTCTAATTTCAAAGCAGTGAGCCACACCCGAGGCTCGCCGGTGAGCTGCTTGCGGGCCTTGTTCAAGACAGATTTTGCATCCTTGTAGGACGAGATGTTGACAAGAGTGAGCCAGAAGTCCCATTCGTCTGGACAAAGGTCGATAGCACGTTCTAGAAGCCGCTTTTTGTCTCCGTCCTCGGTCTCGAACTCAATTAGTTTTTTCCACAAAGTGACATTTTGAGGAGAGAATTCCAACCCCTTCATAATCACCTTCTTACGTGAGACGACATCATGTGCATTTTCGAGGTCCATAGCTGCGAGCCAAAGCTCCTCAGCTTCGGGAATGAGTGCAAGGGCCTCGTGTACAATACTCTTGCACTTTTTGATACCGTCGCTTCGATGAAGTCTCAAATATTCCAACCACACTGGAACGCTGTGGGGCAAAAAAGTGGAACCTTCAGCAATGAGCATCTTTGCTCGGCCAAACTGTTTGGCTTGCTCTTCGAGCCGAGCAGAAGATATCCACGAGTCTGCTTTGTATGGCTCGGATTTTCGAAGCGACGCTAGGATGGGTCTGCCTTTCTCGAGATCGCCCATCATGGACACCTCCTGCTCCCAGGCCTCTATTTCCGCTAGTTTTGCCGAGCTATCCTCACCATTAGCAGCAACATTTCTGGTCCCGCCGGCGTGGATACTTCCTGCTGAGCCTGCCGAGCCGGCAATAAGCGTGTCTGGTGCCGCGTACGTTCTCTGCAGCTGCTGGTCCAATAATCGCTGTCTCTTGTTCTTGCGGGTCATATCTCCAACCTCGGGTAGGTTGGCCCACTCTTCCAGAGAAATTTGTGCCAAGCCTGTAGCCAACAGGCTAAATTCTTGTTGGATGACACCTGTGCCGGTGTGAATTTGCACTGCTCCTGGTGCCTCAGCCGATGACTGAGCGTTCCGCTTGCGATTCTTTTTTTCGAGACGAGCCTCTATTTCCTGGTAGATTTTTTCAGCCTCCTCATCTTCGGCTGATACATGGGCGGTGTTGGCTAATAAGCCTGCTTCACCATCTGCATTGCCTGCAAGCTCTTCGCCAAGGTCCGATTCAAAACGCACAGGACCGGTGTCGGCACTGGTAGTGAATCCAGTAGCACCTCTGCCCACGCCAGCTACATAGCCAGGCGGAGGCTCCTGATCTAGGAACGATTTTTGGTCCATTTATCTGTGTAGGTTGAATGTACTCAGTGTTTAGATGGAGTCGCGAAGCGACTTTGCAATTGATGGTGCACCTATCAGCAGAGGAAAAGGATGACGAGCAAGGATGATCGCCCTAGGTTTGAGTGGTCAATTAGTCGACGAGCTTCTCGCCTCTTGCAAGAATCGTGGTTCCAGTGTCCTTGCCAGCGGGAAACGAACGGTGGTGTGATCACGTGACGCGAAATTTTCCGTTCATCTCATCTCAAGCGCTCCCAGACCACACTGACTTCTTCGTGAAAAGATGAGCAAAAGAACCGCTGACGACGCACAAGAGCAGTCTAGGTCAATCGCTAAGACAGACGTCGATGCTGTGCCCACCCTGAGACCCCAAGCCGATGATGGCAAAGACTTGGACATGGGCGAGTACGAGGACCCCTACGGAGATGAGTTCGAGTCCGACGGAGAAATCATCGAGTTGGACTCGGCCGGCGAAGAAGACGAAATGAATGACCAGCCACAATCGCAGAAGATCGCAGAGCTTGAGAAGGACGACGAGGAGGCAGCCAACTCCTTGTCCAACATATACTTGCCCCACAGATCCAAGCCTTTGGGCCCGGACGAGGTCTTGGAAGCAGACCCCTCGGTCTACGAAATGCTTCACAACGTCAACATGCCATGGCCATGTTTGACTCTCGACATTCTTCCAGACAACTTGGGTAACGAGAGAAGAAACTACCCCGCATCCGTGTATTTGACCACAGCCACACAAGCCTCCAGAGCCAAGGATAACGAGTTAATCACGCTAAAATTATCCTCCTTGGCCAAAACTTTGGTGAAGGACGAGGAAGATGAAGAAGAGGATGAAGATGACGATGACGCCAACGTCGAGCCTGTGATGATGTCTGAAATCGTTCCGCTCAAGTCCACCACCAACAGAGTGAGGGTGTCTCCCCACGCACAGGAGACGGGAGAGTACTTGACGGCAGTCTCCCAAGAAAACGGAGAAGTACAAATTTTTGATGTCGGAGCTCAATACAAGGCGTTCGACTCTCCTGGATACATGATCCCCAAGACGGCCAAGAAGCCTTTGCACACGATACGGGCACATGGCAATGTGGAGGGGTACGGTTTGGACTGGTCGCCGCTCATCAATACCGGATCTTTGTTGACCGGTGATTGCCTGGGAAGAATTCATCTCACATCGCGTACCACGTCGAGCTGGGTCACGGATAAAACGCCCTTCTTTGCATCTAATGACTCCATTGAGGACATCCAGTGGTCCACTGGTGAATCTACGGTGTTTGCGTCGGCTGGCTGTGACGGCTATGTCCGAATCTGGGACACCCGCTCCAAGAAGCACAAGCCTGTGATTTCTGTTGCTGCGTCGAACACAGACGTCAACGTAATCTCGTGGAGCAACAAGATTAACCACTTGCTCGCTTCCGGCCACGACGACGGTTCGTGGAGTGTTTGGGACTTGCGTAATTTCAACGGCAAGGACACTCCAAGCCCTGTCGCTCACTACGACTTCCACAAGGCCGCAGTCACATCCATCTCGTTCAATCCTTTGGACGAGTCTATCATTGCTGTGTCCTCCGAAGACAACACCGTCACTTTGTGGGACTTGGCCGTCGAGGCAGACGACGAAGAGATTGCTCAACAGAAGAAGGAATCCGAGGAATTGAGGGACATTCCACCTCAATTGTTGTTTGTTCACTGGCAGAAGGACGTCAAGGATGTCAGATGGCACAAGCAGATCCCGGGCTGCCTCGTCTCTACGGGTGGAGATGGCTTGAACATCTGGAAGACCATTTCCGTTTGATGCGACAAATCAATTAGCATGAAGCACTTTGTTAGACAATACAAACCGCGAGTGTCTCTGAAGAAGCGTAGCCATGAGACCCACCAGGGTGCGCGCATCGCCAAAAAAATAAGTGTAGAGCCATCAGTTGATTTCAACAGCATGGCTAAAAAAGACAAGAAGTCGAAGGAGGCCAAAAAGGCCCGCACGGCCGAGAAGCAAAAGAAGAACTTAGCCAAGTCAGACTCCAAACAGAAGAAGCTCCTGCAGAAAAACGGCGATGATGATGATGATCAGGACATAGATGCAATCTTAGAGCAGTTCGCCAAAGAGCAGGAAGAGTTCCACGCCATCAAAATCGAGGCTTGTTCAAGGCCTTCGATAAGATCCAGTGCTGCCATGGTGGCCTCTCCACTTCAGGGCAAGAGAGAACTTTTGCTTTTCGGGGGAGAGTCCACGGACGGCACACACGCTAAATTCTACAATGATCTCTTCAGCTACAGCATCGAAAATGACACTTGGAGAAAAATCACATCGAAGAATTCTCCGTTGCCCCGTTCGTCGCACGCTATGTGTGCACATCCTTCGGGCGTTGTGTTGATGTTCGGAGGTGAATTTTCTTCCCCCAAGCAGTCGACCTTTTACCATTACGGAGATACTTGGATTTTGGACGCAGACTCGAAGGAGTGGGAGAAGATCGACCAGAAATCAGGACCCTCCGCCAGATCTGGTCACAGACTCTGTGCATGGAAAAACTACATTATTTTGCACGGTGGGTTTAAAGACTTGGGCCAACTGACTACTTATTTGAGCGACATGTGGCTTTTCGACATCACAACCTACAAGTGGAGCCAAGTCCAATTCCCTCCGGCGCACACATTGCCCGACTCTCGTTCTGGACACTCGTTTGTGCCTCATCCTGAGGGTGCAGTGATTTACGGTGGTTACTGTAAGGTCAAAGCTAAGAAGGGCTTACAGAAGGGTAAGGTGCTCACAGATGCCTGGTTATTGAAAATGAAGGCAGACCCGAAGGCCATCAGATTCGAGAGAAGAAGGAAGCAAGGCTTCGTTCCATCTCCTAGGGTCGGATGCTCCATGGTTCCTCACAAAAATAGAGGTATTCTTTTCGGTGGTGTTTATGACTTTGACGAGAGCGAGGACAACTTAGAATCTCAGTTCTTCAACAATCTTTTGTCTTATCAAACGGAAACAAATAGATGGTACAACTTATCGCTCAAGCCCCGGAAGAAGAAGAAGGTGGAGCAGCAAAAAGAAAAGACGAGAGACGAGGACTTGGAGGACATTCTCAATTCCATTTTGGCCAAGGCCAAGCTTGAGGACGACGAGGAAAATGATCATGAGGTCTCACAAATCGAGTATCTTAGGCAATTGGAAGAAAGAGAGGAGATTGAGAACGACAAGGTTGAATTTCCAATTGTTAATCAATTGCCTCATCCGAGATTCAACGCCACCACCTGCGTTGTGGACGATACGCTCTACATTTTCGGCGGTCTCTTCGAAAGAGAGGACCAAGAGTTTTGCTTAGACTCGTTTTACTCCATTGACTTGAACAAGTTGGATGGTGTAAAGGTCATTTGGGAGGACTTGTCAGACCTAGAAAAGGTACACGTCAATTCCGATGACGAAGACGATGAAGAGGACGATGAGGACGACGAGGATTCGGAAAATGAAGATAACGATGCTCCAGAAGAGGTGGACGAGGAAGAAGAAGAGCAGGAAGAGGAAGAAGAGGAAGAAGACGCAATTCCCGACCCTCGGCCATGGCTTCCTCACCCCAAACCATTCGAGTCATTGCGTTCGTTCTATGTTCGTACAGGTGCACAATTCTTGGAATGGTCTATCTCGAGTAACAGGGAAGCTAGAGGAAAGTACTTGAAAAAGGCCGCCTTTGATCTTTGCGAGGATAGGTTCTGGGAACGGAGAGAACAAGTGAGACTTGCAGAGGACCAGTTAGAGGAGCTTGGCGGTGTCGGCGAGGTGATAGACAACAAAGACATGAGCAACACTCAAAAGAGAAGATAGATTCAAATTTAATAAACATCAATATTACGAGGAAACAAGGTTCGTACATTCAAAGGACTGAACTAGGACATTAATTATGCAAAGTGAATTCCCACCTGGTGGAAAGCATACAAAAGCTTCAAGAAATCGGTCTGGTCCATCTTGGCAGCTCTCTGATCAGAAAAACCGGTTTCGTTAAGAACGGTCTCGATCTTTTGCTTGACCAAAGCAGTCAAATCAGCCTTATTATCGACTTTCATGCCATCAGCATTGCGCTGAGCCAAGAAAGTCGTGTAGTTCTTGACCAAAATATCGATGACATTGTTGGACTTGAAGCCGGCTGCAATGGTCTTGTTCTTTCTGACGAAGCAGATACGGAGCAAGCCGTCCCACTCTTCGAAATCAATAGGAGGACGAGGCTGTTTGATCTCGATTCTGACCACGGAGGACTCAACTTGTGGGGGAGGGCGGAAATTGTTCTTTCCCACCTTCATAATATGCGTGACGTTCGCCCACATCTGAACGTTTGCGGACAACCGGCAGTACAAGGAGTCACCTGGGCGTGCTAATAGACGCAAAGCAAACTCACGCTGGAACATAAGAATGGACACTCTGGGAGGCTTGGGCTGGTTGAGAAGCTTGAAGACCAAAGGGGACGAAATTTGGTAGGGGGTGTTGGAAATGCATACGTCGAAATATGGAAGCTCGGTCTTCATGAAGTCGCCCAAAAGAATCTCTAACTTCTTCTGTTGCGGCGTGCCGTGCACTCTTTTGGTCAACTCGGCGGCCATTCTGGGGTCCATTTCCACGGCAACAACTTTACGAGCCTGCTCTAAAATTCTCACTGTAAGGTTACCGGTACCTGGTCCGACCTCCAAGACGATATCGCTGGGCTTGATTTGGGCCTTGTCCACGATGCCCTGAGCGACCAAAGGATTCTTGAGAATATGCTGGCCGAGGTTGGTGTTGAACTTGAAAACGGAATTCATGTGTTTTTCGGCAGAGACGGTCTGGCCGATGGGACTGGCACCCGTGGAAAACTTTTTTTTGGCAGCCTTAGGCATGATGTGGTTTGGTAAAAAGCGAAGCTCATCGCATCTCAAGTGTTATCAACACACCTGTACACCACAGCGATCCAAGTGTGGTCTCGCTCTAGCGGGTGTCAAGCTGAGGGTTTTAAGGTGGCTATTTATAATTACTATTGTTATTTTTTTTTTTTTTTCTGATTTTTCTTTAATGATAAGTAGTGTGCTTATGTCCTGCTGCGTTTCCCGCAATCAGGAATTTGCCGCATGCTTTTTTTTTGTGGCAGGCTAATTTTCTGGCGCAAACGCCATGTCGACTAGTAGAAAGATATTGCAGTCGATCGTTAGCCCGATTCAACAAGTGCTCCATATAAAGGGAAATGAAGCTTATGAAGATACGGTGAATGTGCTGCAGAGTGAATCCGTCAACACTCCAGAGAATTTGCATCGTTGTCTTTGGCAAACATGTGTTGAACTGTGCAAAAGCACACATCCCGGCTACTCGTCCTGCTTGAAAATGTCTGATTTTGACCGCAATTTCTACTTTGAGCCACAAACATTTGTAGTAGACGGCTGTCCTAGTTTGGAAATCTACAATTTCAGTCTCGGTAAGCAAAACCCAGAAAGTGTCAGACAGATGGTTCGTTCTTGCAAAACGACACACAAATATGTGTTTCCAACTGAAGTGCCTTTTTCTCATTTGCCAGAAAAGATAATGTCCCAGTTTGAGCGTGGGAATATCGCTGAAGTTGCGGTGAATATGGCTCGGTTGCTCGAGGAAGATTTTCCCGACGAACGGGAATCGGAGCTGACCAACGCACATGAAAAAGAACTACATCAAGCTACCCAAGCGTACAAGAGACGCTTTGATGGTAGCTGCTTGGCAGTCTCAGATTTCCTTTCCAGAATCGCCGTGGCGAGAGATCTTGTATATGATCTGGAGCAGATCTTGAAAGATCAGGGCAGCGATAGAGGCATTCCCAGTCAATTCTGGACGTTCGATTTGCACCTGGTGACAAAAGACTTATATAGAGAAGCCGCTGCCTTCTTTGGTGTGCTTCAGATGGCTGAGGACATTTTGTCAACCACAAAAGACTGGTATTTTCAAGGCATGATCCGAAATAATGTACACGATGCTGTTTCCGCCAGACATGAAGCTCTTAAAAACACAAGTCCCTTCAAAAACCACGATGAAGTGATGAAGTTTTGTAAAGATCTTGTTGAAAGGTCAAAAACCACCCAGGATGCAAAGCGCCTCGTCTCAAGAGCGAAGGAACTGCCCGATACATCGTGGGGCTCGTGTTAACTCTTCCTCTGATGGTTTGAGCTGCTTGAGGCGCTCATTAACTCTATGCCTGCTTTTCTGATTTGTGTTCACAAAACAGAATGCGCTACTTGCGTAGTTAATGGCCCCGCTCTTATTTCTTTATCAGTCATGGATACCTGGTCTAAAATCCTGTACCGTAAAAAATCACTTCTGGGGACGATCTTCAAGGCCTTTGGCTTGAAGCTGCGAGATCAAGAGGTTCAAAGTTCAAGCTCTGATAGCTTCACCGCGTGCTCCGCCAAAGAAGAGACCTATACCCAGCTCAAATGGTATAACTCTTTATGGAGTATCGTGGATAAGAAGTATAAAAACGACAGATATGCTGCCTCAACCCTCAAAACTACAAACGATAAAGAAGGTTACGAGAAACCCGAATACAAGCATTATAACTCTGTAAAAACGAGGAAAGAGAACAAAAGGATTACATATGCAGAAATGGTAGAAGCCAGAATCGGCAAGCCTGGGTTGATCAGTCCTTACAGTATCAATGTCTCCATCAAAAATACAGTCTACAGCTCCCCAAAATTCTTAGACAGTACGAGCAAACCTGACTATCTATCTTACCTTCCAAAGTCAACGACTAGACCATGTTTGTCACCAGCCATGAAAGGTGAAACTGAAAAGGAGATTCAGAAACTCTTGTCTATTCCAGAGTGGCGAAAAAAGACAGTTGGTGTTCGGTGGACGAAAGACTCGTTCAGACTAGATTACAATACGCTACAGAAAAGAGTGATACAGTTTGAGAGAGAGATTAAAACTTTCTTTCAAAAGTTGAGTGACATGGAAAATCTAATCTTGTTTCATTTAAAAAGCTCAAAAGCTCTATGTATGTTGTGCCTGGTGACATATCGTGAAGTGAAGTGGATTCAAACAAAGCTTGAAAAGCTCAAGCAAGATTGCGATATGATCGGCACTCTGGGTGATAAAAGAGACTTGACAAATCTTAAGAATACAATTTCGGAATGCAAGTTTGAAATATTTCGTACTCTGGACCTCCGAACAGATATTTCTCGATCAGTCCAAAAAACCATTGAAGCGGTAGGGGATATTTCCCCCTTTTTCGAAGTGATGAAAAATATTCTTTGGCAATTCAATTCTATCTTTGATTCATTTGGACTTATGCATAACAAATATGAGTTGTTTTCGTCTTTGATGTCGAAATTCGTTTGGAAATTGTGGTTTCATTTTGAGAAATTGACAACAATCCTTCTAAGAACAGACATCAAGAGGCTATTTAATATCCTAGAATCATCCTATGAAAAAATAAATCAGGAGATTTCCGCAGCTTTATCCCTTATCTCACCACTCACAAAAGAGCACAACCGCCTCAAGGGTTGGGAGCTGTTGATTGAAATGAGGTTGGAGCGCTTAAGCGAAACAATTTATTGTTACAGCTAGAATTGATTTAGAAATGATTTGTTTTCTCTCCTGAAGGAATTCTGGCGTAGAAATCTGACAGCTCACCGCCCTGAAATAGATGAAGACTGCGAGAGTGGAAGCTCGCAGTATCTCCGAAAGTTGAAAATCTAAATGCTTTCCCGTCATGATAATTGTGGTTGAACTTCTCGAATGCAGACCTTCTCTCAGGATCCGTTTTGTCAGCTGAACCATCAACGTCTTTCGCAACCACCTCATTCACAATTCTTTTTCGTACATTGTTCATACGCAAACTTTCCTCCTCGAACAAACTTTCCAACTGCTCTTTGACATTATTGCTAACCTTGTTCAGTTTAAACAGATGTGGGCTACTTGTTATCACACTTTTCTCAAACAGAACGGTTTTAAATACTCTTTTTGTCGGGTCTGTTTTGCATTCCTTGAGAATGGAAACAGGCTGCGATAGCTCAAAGTCGTCGAAGAGCTGGGTTTTGGACGCTTCAGGTAAAAGAAAGGTTCCAGAATTCCAGCTCCCTGCCCGAAATGAACCATTTATATTCCCATAGTCCTCGTGGGTTCTAGAGCTCTCTGAAATAATCGTCAGACTTCCTCTGACTTTCGTACTTGCTTTCAAGAATTTGAGATTATTAAACGTGGCATTTCGGATCGAAAAAGATCCTGACCCGGATGAATTTTTCGAGCTGATTTCCTTTGGAGATTCCGATCCCTCAATAGAGCCTATATCGCTCGGAATGAAAGACTTTGTTTCCCTCAGTCCGATATCGTCTTGAATAAGTGGTGACAGCTCCAAACTAACTTCCGAAGTGGTGCAGGTGTCATCTTGTGAAAACTCTGGAGAATTGAGAAGGGGAACATGAAGAGGTATATTTCGCCTCACCAAAGGCTCCTTGTTGATTTTAAAATCCCGAGGAATAAAGCCTTTGAAAGTCTTGCCTTGATTAGAGAGCGGATTCAACTGGAATGCTGAAAAAAGTTCCTTTCTTGAAATGTTCTGATGACCTCTTCCCAAAGTTTTTGATTTAACTTTCCCATAGTCACTTTTTTGAGCCCTCATAGTTACTGGTTTAATGGCATCAACACTCCCTGTGAGAAAATTCTCGCTGCACAGCATCAGGAGCTTACTTGCTAAGCATCCTAATTCAGTGGCAGATCTAGGTACTTGACTAGCCATATGAAGTGTTATAATCTCATTCTTTGGTTCTTCCTGAAAACGATTAAATTGTCGTAGAGGGTCTTCAGTCATTGTGACTTGGTGATGAAGCAATTTTGGGGGACTTTGTTTCGCCTCCAATATATGAGGTTTGGCATATTCAACAACAGAAAGTGTCTGTTTTTGTCTTTGTATTCTTTGTGCGCTGTCAGCGCTGAACAAATCTTCTGTGTCAGCGCAATAACCCTCATCATACGTCAAAAAAGGACAATCAAGTCTCGAAATACGTGTAAAGTAGTTCCTGGAATTCAAATTTTGTTTCAAAGCTTCCGAGGCTTCTTCTTTTGCCCGCATAGATGGTTCCCCCGATTTCTTGGAGCTAACGTGTTTGCAATCACAGTTTTGAGAAATTTCAGAGCTGTCTGTGTCGCTGAAATCTAGTACGAAGTCTCTCAAGAATGATAGTCGGGGAGAGGAAACTCCTCTTTCACCTTTGTCATCAACCATGATTGGACCTAACCCTGTTTTTCTCGCGTGTTTGCAAGAGCCTTTTTTCTCGCTCTTCCCATCGGAAGATATTTTGGTGGTGGTACTGCTGGACTGTTCTTCGTGGGAATTTTCCTTGTCATTGAGTTGAGATTGCGCCATTGACCCGTCGTTATGCGTGCAAGAGCTGCGAGCCTCCTCATTTCTATAAAAGTTGGAGATCTCTTTGGCTTGATACAGCCGGATGGGATCTCTGTCTCGACTTTCGGCGCTATAGCTCTTTATTTCCAAGTAATTTTTCAAGATCGGGAACGGTACCCGGGCTTCTTGGTCACCGAGAGCAACTTTCATGTTGGAACCCATAAAATCACACTTATTGGCATCCATGAGAACAATCTCAGACTCGCTTTTCCACGTTTGCGAAGCTGGTTGTGGTTCGCTGTCCGCCGAACATGAGGACTTGATTTCTAATTCATGGTGGGGCAAAGCTTCGGAGATTTTGGTATCACGGCAACCCTTTCGCCCAATTCTGTTAGATGCCACAACACTTTTAAGGGCTGTGAGGCCAAAACCCTCGAGAAGACCTGAACTTTCGTGTTCGGCTTTGAAGGTGGAGACGATGTTTTTGAAAATAAACATTGTTTTTATATTGCTGAGCCTTGCATGGCTAGATGCGATTCGGTGGTGAAAGAGGTTTCCACCTTTGGTGGAGGGTTGGCCATGTAAACTGTGTGCAAAGACAATAGCCATCACAAAGGAAACACACATTGCGGATAAGATCATGAAGTAGCATATTATAACTACATTCGTCTCGGGTGCCGGTTCGTGGATATGAACAAAAACTTCTCGTTCGTGGGTAGCTTCGGAACGTGACGCCCGCTTTATTCTAGAAGGCCCATAGTAGCGACGGTGCCTACGAACACGGGGTTTGGTGACAACAGGATTTTCACCAGGTGAGATAGGCTGTGAGGTTGTTTTTCTCTTTCGAGATACGCGGCGCCGGCGTCGACGCTCGGGTGTGTTTTGAATCTGTGGTGAAGTAGGGTTGGACCGCTGTGAAACCGCCACTGGGTGTGCAGCAAGAGCAACGGCAAAAAAACTATTTGGTGAAGCTACTGAGTCACTCTCCATATCACGGAAACTCCCTGGAATCGGGTGCAAAAAATCGAGCTTCTTTTCGGGCCCAGGCTCAAGTTCTGGCTTGCTCTTGTGGTTGCACAACTTTGTTGCGGAGTGAGGAATGGAGGAACGCGGATTTTTTTTGCGTTTCACCAGGTGCCACCAGCGTTTGAGTCGGCTCACCATCTTTCCGCTTCTGGATCTACTTCGCTGAATGGGGCACTCCAGAATGCTACTGCTTTCCAACCTGGTTATTGTTTGTTCTGTGGACTTTTTGCACCCATAAAAGCGCGGCTACGTCAAAGGAAACTCCAGCACTGTGCAGGACGGAAACAGAAGGGAAGGTCGACCGTATTCAACCGCAGAAGAGCAGGCATGTGGAAGCCCGGCGGAAGCTGAAGAGGTTTTCAAATTTATCTCATAGAAAGTGTACGTCTAACTTTGCCATCCACTGCTAATCTATCTGCGGCCGATCCGAAACACGTCCAACACACAACTCTGACCGTCCTGCAGACTGCGCGTCTTTGAATCGTAAACACATGACGATAGACATCGTACTCTGTCTATAAAATACCCTTCCTTTCCACACGCTCCCTTTAATGGCCAGTCCAACCATCTTGCGCACTTAGTGTCCCTCCCTTATTTCCGCCTTCGTACGCGTCCGCTCTTTCCAAATCTCAATTTATGAGCCTACCGCCGGGAGGACTACCGTGGGCTCTACATCTGCTCGATGTTAACAAACTAATAGACGTTGATCTCTTGAAAACAAACAAAACCTTGGCGGCCCATGATTACATCAAGATTAACAAAATCGTGGCCAACATTTCCATGCAGTTGTCCGAGTTATCATCCACCATCTCACAGACCATCCGCAATAACGAAGACATAGACTGGTTTTTCAGCAACCACGGGGCGCTGAATCTCCTTGTTGCCAACCTTAATGACATCGATGCATTTCTTGGCTCTTTACTCGAGTGTACATTCTCAGAGAAATATGCCCATGTCCAGCTGAAGCTAGAGGCCGCAATCCACTTGATTGTCGATGTGATGCAGCAGGCATTATTAGTCAAGCGGAGAAGCGATCTCGCTGCAGTCTACATGGAACTTAAGCTGCAAGTGTTGAGAGGTCTTCGGCAGGAGCTCATTGCTTGCGAAACAACGCTTGCTCAGATGACCCAAATGGACCAAAACACCCTACCGGAGGAGTTGGCCTTGGAAGATATGATGGACGCGATTATAAGAGTCCAAAATATGACATCTCAGCTGTTGGATCTCCCGCAAATATGCTCTCCATTCGTGTCCGAAAAAGATCAAGAGAGCTTGGGTCGCATTCTGCTTTTGAAGGGCCGTCTAGAGCCTTTGCAGGTGTCGTTTGACTTCTTAGGCAGTCGTATTTCCGAGCTTGAAGCCCCGCTTCGAATTTTCTTTCCTATTGCCAATGCAGCGCTTGCTCAAGATTTTGCGAACCTAAATCAAAGATGGTGCAAATTTGTTGATTTGTACTCCAACTCTCAAGAGCTCGCTTTCAAGTTGCGATACGAGATCATTTTCACCTCCATTTTGAGAAAGTTGAAATCCAAAATTCACTGCACCATTAAAGTTCTCAAGGATAATACCACAAATGGTGAACTCACTCAACAAACAGAATCTGACTTTAAGATGTGCTCCAAAGCGGTGCATATCATCCACCACGTTTTCAAAAGCGACTCGCTTTACGACCAAGACCTCCTTGCAGAATACAACCAGGAGTTGTTGCCAAGATGGACATATCTTAACGATCTCATGTCCAAGATATCACTGAGTAGCACGTCGTCCCTGGGCTCATCGACACCAAGACTTGGGGGCGTCAGGGTCAAAAGCCCGATGCCATTCGGCGCTATATCTCTGCTGGCAGAGGTCACGAATGGCCAGGCTTTTGGAAAAACTCTAAGCCACTCAACAGGTTTGGATCTCAAAGTCGACGTGAACACTATACCACACGTGCCCTACAGCATTGTGAAAAAAGATCGCATTTTAGATTTAAGCATTGACAGGGCCATTCTCCCCAAGCCCAATTTGAGTTTGCAATTGATGAAGGCTCAAGCGACGCCCGATGATGATTGTTTCCATGCACTCGAATCCTCGGAGCAAGCCCCTCAAAAACTCAAACCAGGCTTTAACTCGAACAGCCCTGGCGGCTTGATTGCATTAAAAACTGATAACTTGTACATCACGAAACAAGAACGCGTCACTAAGGACACCCTACAAAACCGTATGGGAAACACTTCAGGAAGCAGTGAACGCGAATTGATACTTTCAAGCGGAACTCTTGTCGGGCCGTCACGAATTCCTCTCATCAGCAGCAATTATCGTGATTTGGGGCTTCCGGTGGTGAAGAAACAGATACATGAGGGTTACGAACCCACAAAAATCCCTAGTATCTCGCCCAGCAATCCTGTGTTTTGCTCGCCTCGAAGAAAAACCAGTGATGCAGACATGGGACGAGTCTTTCCTTCACCCAGGTCGTCTAGCAAGGCGCATGTTGGGAGTCGCCCCTCGGGCATAATGCAGATGGGTATCAGCTCCGAGACGGACCTCGGGAGCCCTGTGTCGTTTCATAGGGAAGAGCAGTTGCGCAGTCCACCCCGATTTCAGTTGGGACATCAGAGAGCTGCCGGCACCTTGTCGAGCTCACAGGGCTCAGGCTCGTTCGCTCTCGAGGATTTGACCAACAACATGACGCGCCGATCGTCCCAGAATTCGCAGGCCGGTAAAGTTGTGCTTAATGTGGCCACCACGCCCAATTTGACCTTCTCACGGCAGGATCACGACTTTGACCCGTCCCCCGCAAGCTTCCGTTCGACTTCGCCCGAGCGACCGGGATCCTCTATCGGCTCTCGATTCGACAAGCAGCATCTCACAAGAACGGTTAAGGTAGCAAAAAAACCCTGGAAGTAGCGCTGGGAGCATATATAGCATAGAAGGAAGCAAAGCGTGCAGTAATGAACAAGACTTGACGTTAAGTCAGCACCCTGTGCAATGTTCACGCTGTATTATGAACCAGTGGCACTTAACAGTGCGCAAGATTACTTAGAAGATTCTTTGTCGTTGTCTGGGCGCATTGATCTCGCTGTGAAGCCCTCGAGAAACAAATCACGGCCAAAGATCTTGTACATGAGACTGTTTCTTTCCGTCAGCCACTTTTCAGCCTCATCGAATTTGCGGACGACATTTCCTTCGAGAAGCTCACCCTGTTGCACCTTTTTGACGGATCTTCCGGACATTCTGCGGTATATTTCCCAGCCAGGAACCACCATGATGGGTATGGAAAACAAAATCAAAAAGATGCCTCTGTACCTGGCCTTGACCTCTTTTGGCGCCTTTTTCCAATCGGGTCTTCCAGTCTGGATCAAGCCATCAACGAAAGGGTTGCTCTTGGGTGCTTGGCTTGCCCGTGGCGGCTTACTAGTGCTGGCAGATGACACAAACGTTCCTGGTTTTTTCATGCTGACTCCACATACGACTCTACGCTGGGGGAAAATATAGTCGTGTGTCTTGTGCAGGCGCGCGAGATCGTGACGGCGTGAAGGTGGAGTGTAAGACACCGTCGTGTTAAATATAGTAGTGCGTCCTCCCGGAGCAAAACGTCGTCTTGCTTGCTTGCATCCACTAAAGTCCGCCATGACTCTCCAAGAATCCATCTCGGTACTTTCCGCCGCCCATACCCGCCCCGAAGGCATCACCTACACGTACGGAACCGCCGGCTTCCGCATGAAGGCAGATCTACTTGATTACGTCAACTACACCGTGGGAATTGTGGCCGCCTTGCGCTCAAAATACTTGCAGGGCAAATCCATTGGAGTGATGATCACCGCATCACACAACCCACCCGCAGACAACGGTGTGAAGGTTGTTGACCCCATGGGAAGCATGTTGGAAGCATCGTGGGAAAAGCACGCGACGGATTTGGCCAACACTCCTGCGGACGGCTTGGCCGAGAAGATCTCGGAGCTTGCCCAGCTCTTGGAAATAGACCTCTCCACACTGGCAAGCGTCATTGTTGCCCGGGACTCGCGGGACTCGTCGCCTCGTCTCGCCAAGGCCACCATCGACGGCATTAAATCGCTCCCTGCCTCGTCTCACACGGACTACGGGCTTCTCACCACACCGCAGCTCCACTACCTCACCAGAACCGCCAATGACGCGGCTTTTGGTGAGTGCCTGGAGAAAGGCTACTACTCTAAGTTGGCATCGGCGTTCCGTGCTATTCACGGCCATGGCAGCGGCAAGCCCATCAAGATCTCCGTCGACTCGGCC
>JAKUBD010000077.1:0-24529 GCA_030563125.1 Metschnikowia laotica
GGCGATCACCGCAGGCATGATCCACGCGGACTACTTGTTTTTGATTACCGATGTCGAGTGTCTCTACACAGACAATCCACGGGTAAACCCAGACTCGAAGCCCATTTTGCTCGTCAAGAATTTGGATGATCTCGCGGTCAAGGTCGACTCCGAAGACGCGGGCGCTGGCTCCAAGGTGGGCACCGGTGGCATGACCACCAAGTTGATTGCCGCTGAGCTCGCCACCAACGTGGGTGTCACCACCATCATCACGCTCTCGACACAGCCCCTGTGTATTCTCCAGATTGTCTCCAACATCCAGGCCACAGACGTGGGTCTTCTGGAAGCTGAGCAGGCGCAGTTTATCACGGAAGAAGTTGCTGCTGGCAGAGTTCCGCTCCACACGCGGTTCTTGGGTTTGGCTAGCGACACGCAGATCCGGTCCGACCGCCGGTTCTGGCTCTTGCACGGTCTCCGTACAAAGGGTATCATCTACATCGACAAGGGCTGTTTTGAAGCCTTAACCAGAAAAGACCGAGCCGGTCTTCTTCCAGCGGGTGTTGTGGCGGTCCAGGGTCATTTCCACGAAAGCGAGTGTGTTTCCATCCGTGTGATGCCTGCCAGCGGCGACGTCAACGACGCCGTTGAGGTTGGCCACTGTAGAGTCAACTACAGCTCCATAGAAATCGACCAGATCAAGGGCAAAAACAGTCACGAGATTGACGGCATTCTTGGCTACGCTGACTCCGAGTACGTTGCCCACAGGGACAACTTGGCGTTCCCGCCCAGCTTGCCCCCTTCTGCAGATGACATTTTGCCAACCAAGTTGATTCCATGAACGTATCAGTGGTGTCTCTTTCGCATATGTTCTGAGTGTTTGCACCGAAGGACTCTTTATAAATCATGGAAGACCGTTTCATATAAAGATAGTTGCAAGTATCAAAAGCAAAGTGAAGAATAAAAATCAAAAATAGAAAAAGATAAGAAATAACAAATTTGCCAACATGCCCTTTACGTACTCCATAAACGCCTTCAAGGCCTACTTCATACTTGGGCACCGCGCGCGGTACGCAGCTATCACTTCTCCACGAATTCTCCAGTCCCCATCGCATTTGACACGGACACCAGCCATGGCCGAACGAGGCGCTAGCCCAGGCCCTGAAAAATCGTCGGCCCCAGCCCCATCTGGGTCCGATCCGGGGTTTTCCGGGGAAATTGAGGCCCAGGACCCGGCCGAACTCTGCCCACCATCCACCACAGACGGTGTTTCTCTGGTCTCTCAAAGAACCTCTTCCTCTGCGGTTTCAACCGGCAATGCTATCGAAGAGGTGAACTCTGGCTCAGAATCTTCAGAAATCCCGAAACACGTTCCCGAAAACACATCAAACCACTGCACAAACTCAGAAAACGACCTGCAACAGCACAATGCTTCATCGTCACAGTCCCCGGCGCCACAAAAACACCAGAAATCCACTGAAAGCGAAGAAATGACAGATGAGGCTGCACAAAAGCATGACGTGGGCTCGGCTTCGGCTGCGGCCCAGCAAGACGACTCAAAGCGGACGCCGCTTTTGCCCGACGGCTACGATGTCCAGCCTCTCGATCTAGACCTTGGCTTGGGCGCCGGTGAGGGAGTCACCTGCGTTTCTGCGCATGAAGTGAACCTCTACGTCGGTACTTCTGCTGGTCGGCTTTTACATTTGTACCTCTTCGAGGATGCCTGCGACTACATCCAGATTTTGTCGCTTCGGCCAGCGCTGGGCCCGGTCACCAAAATTCAGCCGCTACCCGACGTGGCAATGTGTCTCGTCTTGTGCAACAGCATAGTTTTTTCATACCTGCTTCCAGAGCTTTCGCCTTGCAGAGTCGGCAAGATCAAGGACATCAACGATTTTCTGGTTCTCAGTCAAGGCCGGGAGAAAGATGCAAATAAAAGCGACAAAATTGTGCTTTTTACGCCTTCGAAAATTCGCGTGGCCAAGGTGGCTCCGGATTCAATCAAGCTTTTGCGAGACCTTGACTACGAGAACGCCGTCACCGGTCTCTCCACGACAGCCAAGAATCTGGTCAATTACAGCAACATATGTGTGGCAGCGAACAAACTGCGTTATGATCTCGTGGACATGCAAAAAAACAAACAGATTTCCCTTTTTGAATACAACTCGGGGCTGGTTGATGGTGTGACCCCCCATATCGTCCCTTTCGAGCCTCAAGACACCAAACGGCGGCACGAGTACTTGCTCCTGATATGTGCTGACGAGAACAGCTCCATGGCGATGTTTATTGATGGTAACGGCGATGCTACCAGGGGCACGATAGCTTGGATGGACATGGGCTATCCTATACGCGGTGTTGCCATTGACTGGCCATATGCTGTTGGTGTATTCCAAAAACCAGATGATGCAGCAAACTTGGTCTTTACGTCACTTGAGTCACTTGATACAGTGTTCTGTGAGCCAATGACCACCTTCGTGGAGCCGAGCCGAGGTTCATCGTCCGTCCAAATAAACTACGTCACTGGGGGGCTTAAAACTGTCGATACCTTTCTTCTGGATATGCTCAAACCTGTTACAGATGCCGCAGGCAGTTCATCCAGTCTAGAAAATACTTTCCAGTCTTCCTCATTGATGCTTTCGAACGGTGACTCTCTATACACGCTCACTAAGAAATCAGAAGTAAGAATTGAAGCGGAGGCTGTCATTGAAGCGATCACTCTGGGCAAGGCTTTGGAAAAACATTTGTCTTTTTTCGAAGCAAAATCAAGGCAGGATTCATTTTCTGTCATCATGTTTCACGTCCTCCTATTGTTACTCGCAAAGTATGAACGGCTTGAATCCATATTGAACACTACGAAGTCCGTTAACAGCGCCGAGTTTCAGGCACTTTTTCTCTTCTGCAACTTTAATTCATTTGCTCGTTCAGATAGAGAGCTAACAACTTATCGAATTTTTTTCATCATTCGGGATCGTTTAACTAAAGCGGGATCGTTTTCTTTTTATTATACCTTTAAAACTTGGCTTATAAAGCATTTTTACGACGCAAGAAGTGCCTTTCCCAAAGAATCTGCACTTCTACGCTACTACATGTACGCTTCAGTTCAGGAATCTACGCAAGCTATTCTCAAGCTCATAGATCTAGAGAAGTTGGAGTGGCAGGGGGAAAACGAATCCAATGATTTATTACTTCGCTTGATGATGACACACGAACTTCACTTGCCTCTTATTCATATTTATATCCTTAAGACGGAAGTTGGCAATGAGTTCGAATCATGGCATTCCAGATTGGTCGATCTCAGCTTGAAGTTGCTAGCGGGGAATTACGCCGTTCCAGCTGATGTTACACGAAAGGATGCCACTTTCAAAATTGGCAAATATACCTTCGACCTAACTGAGGTGATACTCTCTTCCCTTTATGATCACGAAACTGATGAAAACACCTACACGCAAAAGCTTCTCGCCCTTCTTGATGCTTTGCCAAACAGCAGTATGAAGATTCTAAAAGACAAGAAGTGCAAGAAATTCCTGTCATCCTATAGATTCATTCTCGATAAAGTTTCCAAAACCCACGGGAAAGACCTGATGTTCATTCTGATTAAAAAGGAATATGTCGAAAAGTCACTCATCGAAACCTTAAATGAAAATAATGAGCTTAATAATTTGTTGCTCAATGAGCTTTTTGATGAGATAGTCAGCTCTCTTAATAATCCCCGTCTTCAATCAGAGTTTGAAAATTTGAAAATTCTTTTTAGCACCTACCAACTCGATCGCGAAAGCGGTTTCGAAGATTGGCCCAAAATTACCTGGATTGAATTTTTGCATATACACTACAAAAAGAGTCATTGCTTCGAATTCATGACCGACTATTTGAAATTATACGAACTCATTCTCATCAAACGAATGAATGGACAAGAAAACCTAAACGTCGAACTTTCAGCGGATTGCGATCCAGTCCATTACCTCAAAAGAGCGATGGTATCCACTGATGACAGTCTCCCCTACTTGTTCGGAATTGGTGATTATTTCACTGCGGCGTTTGTTGCCACACATGAGACATTTCCGATTCCAAGGCAGTCTTTTTTGTTCGGGAAAATAAATTCTGGTGCATTGACTATCAAAGACAAAGAACTTTCAGCTGCAGAAAAAAACGTGGTTAAGCTTATAGAATTGAGCCTTTCGTCCGACACTGACTATGTCAAGTTTCATGGCACTCTGCGATTGCTCGATAAATTCGGTTCGAAGTTTCTTTCACTAGAAGGTGTTCTATCAATCTTGCCCGAAACATTCCCTGTTCGTTATGCCAATCAAATTTTGGAACGCCAACTAGCAGAGCTTGAGGGTAAAAAGACCAACGCTCAAATCTTCAAAACGCTTTCGAAATTAGATGCAAAACTATACGCCAAAACAATAGCGGAATTTGAGCATACGCATCGAGAGCTTCTTAACGAATCACGATAGAGGTTTATTCGAACATCCAAGTTTTTATAAAAAGTTTCCAATTTTGAGAAGATAATCTATGACGATACCAAACCACAAAATCCAGCCAGTTTTGATGTTTCCGGTAAACATAGCCCAACAGCTGGTTGGATTATTCAAATCAACATTCTTGATTTGAGAAAATAACCTCAGGAAGCCCAAAGCAGATCCAAGGTAGAAGAATGGCCCCATTGAATTCATAACGCCTGCAGCCAAGAATGTGGCCACCTGGGCAGCAAATAAACCGTACACAATAGGCTTTGTGTTGTCACCCCAAGCCAAGGCTGTAGACTTGATGCCTGCCTTCACGTCGTAAACTTTATCTTGATGTGCGTAAATGGTGTCGTAGATCATACTCCAGAAAAAATTTGACAAGAATAAAGGAGCAGCAACTGCCAAGTTGAGAGGTGCAAGCACTGCTGGAAATCCCAACAAGCATCCCCAACTGAAGTTGATGGAGATCATAACCTGCGGATAGTATGTGAACCGCTTGAATAAGGGGTATGAAAAGACGAAGGGCAAAGACAATGCACCTAAATAAAAGCACTCAAAAGGCAACGACAAAAGAACCGCCAAGCCAGCAAAACATTGTACAGCTAACCAGGACACAGCTTGGGGTACCGAAACCCTTCCACTGGCAATTGGTCGCTCGATGGTTCTCGCGACCTGGTTGTCTAGATTCCTGTCTAGCAAATCGTTGATTGTACATCCAGCACCTCTCATAATCAAGGCTCCGATAGAAAACAACGCAAGCGCAGAGCATGTTGTGGCAAGCGAGGCAGTGACGCCATACGCGGCCATCGTGATACCCCAAAACGAAGGAAGTAGTAAAAGGAGAGTTCCCACTGGTTTTTCCAAACGCATGAGCTCAGCATAGGGGATCCACTTCTCAGGAAGTTTGGAAAGCCAGCCTAGGTTAGCCAAGCGTGCAAGGCGAGCAGCCTCGAGTTCCTCGGCGCTGAACGCGTCCACACGAGTATGTGTGGACAAGCCACCAGAGGCAGCAGTTTGATTGGACACCGGGTGATGAGACTTCTGAATGATCGTTTTGCGGCCACCTTTGGGAGATTCGTTCATGATGGGAGGCTCAGGAAACGTGGAGTATGCTTTCGTCCTGATAACCGGAGGAACTTCGAGTCTGCTGGGCTTGCCGAGCTTGCCAAGCACCAAACAAGTGCGTAAGGTGGACCTTGGCTGTGACAACACAGAGAGGCCAAGGGCTCGGCCATGAAAGGTATTGCAAAGTCTCATCATGGTGGCGATCACTTGGTGTGGGGAAGGCGTTCCAGGTCAACTAGTAGGTGCGGACTTGCGAGTGCCAGAATCTGGTGATGTACACACCGAGGTGCGGAGCGGCCGCCACAAGGCGTGGAGATCTGGCGAATGGAGCGACGGCGTCAAAAGCACATGGGGCAACCACAAAGTCCCGAGCGGCTGTCGCCAATCTGCTCTCCGTGTTTCTCTGGCAGGACGCCTTTGTTCCGGGTGCATCTGCCATTAGGTTTGTTGATCGGATGATCTCAGTGGCACAATGAATAGCGTAGATCAAAGTTTCTAAGGCCCAGAGGCACCGTCTACGCGTCTTCGTAGGCGTATTCTTCGCTGTTGCCGGACTCCCTGCCTACCCTGTGCTCAGCCACTAGCGCCTCCAAATCTGCTAGCTCCTGCTCGCTTCCAACACCCTCAAGCACTTCGGCAGTGAACACCTGTCTGCACATGGGACAAAGGCCCTTGGACGTATTCTGTTCCAACCACTTCAAAATGCAGTGAAGATGAAAGTTGTGGGGACAGCTTTTGCCCAATATCAACGGGCACGAGTCGCCTGGGTACTTGCACAGCGGACAGGTTCCGTCAAAGGAAACACGGCAGATCCCGCAAAGCTCGTCGCTGTGGGAGTTGACTGTGTGCCAATGCCACGTGGCCACGCCGTGCCACTTCTTTATATTGACTTTCATGGACAGCTTTCAGGGCTGGCGTGAAAAAGAGGGGGAGGAAACGCTTCTTATACACTTGTGAGTTTGCACTGTTGATGTTTCGCATAGGGCGAGCCGCGCTGGCGCAAACCATAAATATTATCTTGCAGGCCCAGCATTTTTTTGATTCAAGGAGCGTATTACATTTCTATTTGGCGCCCGTCCAATTGCAAGGTATGCCAGGAGCCACTGGATCAACGCAGCTAACGTTTTTTGTACACCAAGCCTTTGAAGATGTCGAACGAATTGCCATCGGGCTGCAACTCTAGTTTCTCGCCGTTATGGATGTCCTCCGCAACGAGAAGTCCAAAATCGCTGGTGATACTGTCGATGCGGCAGTCCCGTGTGGAGCCGTTACCTTGCGCATCAAGCTTGACATGCTGGCCCAGATGAAACCACCTCTTGTAGTAGAGACTGAGGAACGGTTGGAGGCCAGACCGCTCGAAAACCTCGTAGAACTGGCCCATGGTGAAAACTACCTTGGCCAAAAGCTCCTCGTGATTGTAAGGCGGCAACGGAGGCAAGCCCCTTTTCACCCTCACGGTATTGAGTTTTTCCAATACCGAGTTCAACGACGTGGTTGGCGCCTCGTTCAGCACATTCACACCACCGCCCCAGACGAGGAAATACTCGCCATTGACAAATTGTGAGTTCACGAGCGCACCTGAGATCTTCACCCATTTTTGTTCATCTCCTTCAACAGTTGTGCTGATGTTGTTTTTGTCATCTAGCGACAGCAAGTACTCGGGCTTCAAGGCATACATGTCGTTTGGCCACTTGAGGCGCAAGGGCATATCTTCGTATCCCGAACACTCGCCGGACTTAACACAGCCGTAGCCCAAGATCAGCTCAATCAATGCCAAAGAGCACAAATACTGCAACGTCACGATGGAAGACGTTTGCAGTTTGGCGAGCGGAAGGCGGAAGAGAATAGATGTGGCCATCACACCCTTGGGATTGATCCACACATTACCTCCACGGCCCCGGCCCGCAATTTGCGTGGTGGCAGTGAAGGTCAACCCCGTGGGAAGGTGTCTCAACCAGTTTGGGTTTGCATCGAGAAGGGTGTTCGTAGACGTGACAACCTCGGAGTAAAATAGGAGCTGGCCAAACCGTTTCTCGCGATCCAGAGCATTGTTTTGTTCGTGCAAGATGCGAAGCGCCGCAAAGTACATCTTCATGTTGAAGTACGGTGTGGACCGGGGATTCGGAAGCTGTTCGGCGGGCAAGAACTTCACGTGCTTTTCGCCGGTGGTAAGGTCTTCGAGCGAGTCTTGTATCAGGCCCTGTTGAAGCAAGTCTGTGTCGACTTCGTCCTCGGCGTGAAGCACGAACGTGTCGTGGGTGTCCTCAAAGGTGTTGGGACCAACAAAGTCCATGTTGGCTTTGAGATCGTGGAAAACGCTCGAGGCCACGCCAGGCGCTAACGCAGAAGAAACATAAATGGGCGTCAAGCGTGGCACGGTGGTGGATGCGTCTCTGTTGACGTTGAGTCCGACTTTCGAGAGACACGCAGCTAGAAATTGCACACGGTCGGTGTCGGTGGCCCGAAGATTCTCCACAACACTTCTGTAGTGATGATCTTCGGTAGAGGGACGCATCAACGACGGCGTGTATTCTGGATGGACCCCAGAAAGCACCACCGAGCCATTACCGACTTTGCAGTGGACAACCGCGGCCATGTCGCCAGAATCATCCACCAAGTCTGTGCCACAAGTGTAGCGGGCCAAAACCTCGACGTTGCGATAGCGCGACGCATCCATGAACATGCCACCGCCGTTGTAATAGGTGGTGACCAGGTCCGGCAGGCCGTGCTGGGCCATGGCAGCCGTGTTGACGGTCAATGTGACGGCACGGGAGCCGGCGTTGGATTCATAGACAAAGCCCTTGTGCACGCAGCCGGCGGAGGTACCTGGGAAAAACGCCAACTCCCGGCGGCCGCAAACAGCCAATTCCGGGTTATTGGCCTCGAACTCGCACCGGGCAGAGGCATAGTAGGCACCAGCACAGAAGCCCATGAGCCGTCCGCCGCCTCGAACGAAGCTATCTATTTTACTATTGCCGCGCCCGTTGAGCGCCTCACAATAGGGCAAATCGGCACCGCCAGGAATCACCAACATGGCGGTTTTGGACATCCACGGGTCGTTGAGAAGTGCAGGCTTCGAAACAGCCACCACGGCATAATGTGGAGACAAAAGCTGGCGAAGCAGCTCCACGGTATGGCGCACTCCTTCGCTGGTGGATCCAGGTCCTGAGTAAACCAACACGTTCATGAGCTGGCGAAGAGAAGACACTATGGAGCTGGGAGGGGCGGCTGCAGGAGGAAAGTGTTTCAAAAAATGAGAAGTGTTTGCAAAAGAGCGGAACTGTTGCAAAAAAGCGGAATTGTTGCAAAAAAGCGGAACTGTTGCAAGAGAGTGGCGATCAAGAGCAGCCGGAGTCGTTGCGTAGACCGGATGACTCGCGAGTCATGTTGAACCGGCGCGTGGGAGTCACGGGAGGTACGGGTGCACGCACCATATGAGCCGCGATGCCAGTCCACCAGAACACGCCAGCATGGCGGCGATCTTCGAGGACCAGGGCACCGTAAAGCTTTCTCCCGCAGCCGGGTTTGTGGTGAAGACGCGCGTGGTAGAGGGCGACTTGCACCACCCATATCTGACGAAGGTGTTTATCAATGTGTGTCACGACAGCCAGGTGCCAAAACCGCCCGGGCCATTCGAGCCATCACGGGTGTTTCCGATGATTGTGCGCAACGAATGGGAAATTCCCATCATTGTTTCGTTGGAGCGCGAGGCCAAAGATAAGAAGGGCGTGGCGTCGTTTGTTTACGACTGTTGCATCAACAGCGAGTGTTTCCAGTGGGTGCAAGTGAGCCGCGACTTGCGCCAGATTGCGATCGAGTGGAGCATCGAGTCTGTGGAGTTGATGCACGGCTTGGTGCTCGAGCGGGAGTACTCGCTCCCGAAGATGTTGAGCAAGGGCGAGCTTTCGGCGACGGAGATCAGCCGTGCGGACTTGCAGAACGGGCTTCAGAAAAAGCTAGCGCAGCTCCAGAACAGCGAGACGCTGGCGCTCGTGGAGGAGCTCCGTTTTGACGGCGACGGCGACGGCGACGGTGATGGCCACGGCAATGGAGCCTTGCCGCCGTTGACAGACATTGGCGGTGCCCGCGGGCGGCCGTTGATCGAGGAGATCAGCGACATGTCGCTCGAGCCTCGGGAACAACTATCCGCGGGAGAAAACACGGCTGCGGCAAGGCAGGCCCCTCGGAGAGCCGTAGAACCGGGACCAGGGACGGTTGAAGCAACAACAAAGACAATCGAAGCCGACGAGTTCATACTCTCCGAAATACCCGCGACAGGTCTGGATGCACCTTCGGGAACCACGAAAACTACGTCCCAAACAACGGATCCTCAGGCCGCACGAAAACCAGAAAGAATCGACCTCGCCGTGACTCAGCGCCGCCACAGTGACTGGTGCGTGTTCGTGTTCGAGGCGCCATTGTTACCGCCGCTGTTGAGCGTCACCTACTCGGCGGCCCAGGGCATGCTCACCGTCCGCAACTCGAACACCGTTTTCACCCTCGGCCGAGACAACACCGTGGAAATGGCCGTGCCGCCGTTGTTCCGGCCCACCAGGTGCTTCCGCGTACGAGACACCACCATGTACGTTTTCTGCCAACAAACGGCTGCGGCCGCCTGCAAAGGTCTGCGTGCAGCCGCGAGGGAAGACATCCAGATTTCGGCCTGAGTGCAGCAGCGCCAATCTGAGGCGTTCGCCGGCCACCGTCTCACTCCCTCGGCTTCCCCGGGCGGACTCCAGCTTGGCGGGCCGTCACCGCTGGCGGAGCTTTCCCACATTTCCGAAATTCCGAGATTCCGTTTCCGTTCGCGCTATCGTGCGTATCGCGCCAACCTGCGCACGCCGTCGCAAGAACCGGCGGTTGAGCCGCATCTTCGCTAATCTAGCGCACATCTGCCGTGTTCCTATAAATCCATTCCTCCTCCTCCTCCTCCCTCCGAACACAAATTCTCCCAAGTCCTTTCTTGCCATACCCTCCTGCTTAATCTGTTTCATACTGGTTTCATAGTGCTCCTGCGCCTAAACCTCCGCCTTCCTTTGCTTTCTTTCTTTCTTTCCATTATATACCTCACTTCCCTGCTCGATGGCTACTGAACAAGCCATCCTAGTTGGCTCCGTCCGGAGCCCAGACTACAGTTCGGTCAACCAAGAAGAGCCCGGCGCGGAGATCATCAAGCCGGGAACATCGGCATCGGTCAGCCCCAGGTCTGAGCTCGCCTTCGTCACCACGTCTTCTGCTCCAATGGTGCTCACGTTCGTTCTCCAGTACTCGATGTCTCTCTTCTCGATCTACAGCACGGGGAAGTTGGGCCCACAGGAACTAGCTGCAGCCTCGTTGGCGATCTGCTCTTTTAACATCACCGGTCTTGCCGTGTTCCAAGGTATGGCTACATCGTTGGACTCGTTCTGTTCACAGGCCTACGGCGCCCAAAAGCTCCATCTCGTCGGTGTCTATTTCCAGAGATGCTCTTGCATGATGTTCGCCGTCTTATTGTTTCCTCTTTTGCCCATTTGGTGGTACTCCGGTCTGATTCTTGGCCTCATGGTTCCTGACCAGGAACTCGCCATGATGTGCCAGACCTTTTTGAGGGTCATGATCATCGGTGCTCCCGCATTGCTTTTATTTGAGTCCGGAAAAAGGTTTTTGCAGGCTCAACACATTTTCAACGCCGGCACTCACGCATTGCTTATTGCCGTTCCCCTCAGCTTTGTGTTGAACTGGCTTTTGGTCTGGCACCCCGTCTACGGTTTGGGCTTTGTTGGCGCGCCCTTGGCCACATCTCTTTCCTACTGGATCATCACTTTGTACTTGTGGTTCTACGTTGCTTTCATCGACGGTAAGAAATGCTGGGGCGGGCTTGACATGAAGAAAGCCTCTATCAATTGGTCGCAAATGTTGAAGTTGGCTTTGCCCGGAGTCATCATGATGGAGGCCGAGTACTTGGCCTTTGAGGTGTTGACCATTCTTTCCGCTGCTTTCGGCACTTCTACCTTGGCTGCGCAATCCATTGCGTCCAACCTTGGTTCGTTGGCTTTTCAGCTTCCGTTCGCTGTGTCCGTGGCAGTCAGCACACGGATCGGGCACTACGTGGGCCAGAAGGACGCGTTTGCAGCTGCGATGGTAACACGCATTGGAATATTGCTTGGCGCCTTCATTTCTCTTTTGAATTTCTCGTGGATCTTTTTCGGGAAGAAGAGTTTGATCTCATTGTTCACCGACGACGAAGATGTTATTAAGGTAGGCACCAAGGTTGTCATCATGGTAGCATGCAACCAGTTTGCGGATGGTATCAACGTTATGGGTGCCGGCATCTTGAGAGGACAAGGCAGGCAAAAGATTGGATCATATCTTAATCTCGTGGCATACTACATTGTGGCGCTTCCCTTGGCGTATTTACTTGCTTTCCCTGCAAAACTAGAGATTTTCGGCTTGTGGGCAGGCTTAATGGGCGGTGTGCTTTTTCTTGCGTCGACCGAACTAATCAGCATTTACATCAGCAACTGGCACCACATATTTGAGGAGTCTGAGAGTCGACACGATCACTAGCGGAGCGGACAGCTACAAGAGATTCCGCTCGACTATTTGAGATAGAAATATTATAGAAATGAAGAATGTTAGAATGATGGAGAGAATATCAAGTAAAAGCAAATGAAGCGTATGTGAAAGATGAAGATGTGAAGATGTGAAAAAATGAAGTTGGGAAAACGTGAAAATGTGAAAATGTGAAAATATGAAAATGTGAGCAGTAGGTGGAAAAAAGGTGAACAAAAGGTGAAAAGAAGTTAACACAAGAAAGAACGAAAGGGGAACAGGTACTAAAAAAATTTCAAAAAGCAAAAGAAAGGAAAGGAAAGAGAGAGAGAGAAAAAAAAAGAAAGATTGGGTCGCTGAAATAATTCGCTCAAACTTAAAATCGAAAAGCACCCCAGCGCTATGGTTCATTTTCTGCCTATGTAGGATGTGATGATGTGGAGAGGGTGCGCACCGCGATGAGCCTCAGGTAAATCTTCACGCATTAAGATAATCATCAGCCACCACCAACAAATCCACAGGCGCCGGAAAAATGGGAAAAGGCAAGAGATTTGACAAGAAGAATGCCAAGACGTTCAGCGTCGTGCACCGGTCGCACGAAGACTCGTTGTACTTCGACAACGACGCATCCAAGCACGTTTTGGTGGAAATTCCATCGAGACATTCCAACTCCACCAACGCCGGCGGATCCAAAGCATACACGGCCGAGACCATTGCTGAGCAGTTTTCGGAACACGAGCGCCAGGCGTTCCGGGAAAACGAGGGTCTTGCGGCGCAGTACGGCATTTTCTTCGACGATTCGAAGTATGACTACATGAAGCACTTGAAACCGATCGGCCAGTCTGCGGACGGAGTTTTCATTGCCAAGAAAGAGCCGGAGCGCAAAGAAAAGAAGAACATCGAGGATTTGATCAAAGACGCGCTACCCTCGGAACGCACGAGAAAGGTGGGACACGACGACTACGAAAACATCCCCCAGGAGCTCACGGGGTTCAATCCAGACATGGATCCACGGTTGCGCGAGGTGTTGGTGGCCTTGGAGGACGAGGCGTACGTCGAGAACGAGGCCAAGGACGACGGAGACATTTTTAACGACTTGTTGCGCCTGGGAGAGGCGGATGAGGACGACTTTTACGACGACGGCGAGGAGTACGACGAATGGGACATGGACAACTTCGACGACCAGTTTGAGGACCTTGGGCTGGACCACGAGCCGGAGCATGTGCAGCTTGATAACCCTTATGAGGAGGGAGAGGCTCCCGAGGAGTATACGGGCGAAGCGGTGGTGGACCAGGCGTGGGAAAGGGATTTCCGCCGATTCAAAGTGGAAAACAAGGACAAGCAGAATGACTGGGACTCGGACAATGAGTTCGACGACGAGGACGACGAGGACGATGTCGAGGAACGGGACGAGCTTCCTGGACTCCCCACGTTCCAGAAGAACAAGCTGAAGCGCAAAACAAGAAAGAAGATGGGCGCCATGACCGACACATCGTCATTCTCGATGTCGTCCAGTGCGTTGTTCCGTACAGAAGGCTTGACGTTGCTTGACGACCGCTACGAGCAGCTCAACAAGAAGTTCGAGCGGGAAGAGGCTCCAGCACCGCACACAGAGTTCGACATGGCCCAGGAAAGACCAGACTTCGAGGGCATGTTGGACGATTTCTTGGACAACTACGAGCTTGAGTCCGGCGGAAGAAGACTCGCCAAGAAAGACAAGCGTCTAGATGCGTACAAGCGGGCCGCTGACAGTGTTTCCAAGGGAAAGCTTGCACAGCGCCGGAAGAAAGAGGAGCTGGTGGATCTGTTGGGCGGTGCGCTCAGCAACTTGGACATTTGAGCGGCAGAAATGCGGAATATAGAGAATAAGAAGTACATGAAAGCAGCGCGCCGGAAGCCGGGTAGCGTTCGGAGCAATACGAAGAGCGAACCCCGGCACTTTGCTGACCATAGGCCGTCCCAAACTGGTTTCGGGTTCCCTGCGCTAATGCCGAAGAAGCCCCGGTGATGGCGTCCTGCACGCACCACTTCCCTGGTCCTTTTCTCACCATAACAGCGCGAGCCAGTGACCCATTTCACGTTGTTCCCCCATCGCAAGCCCGCCAGTAGCCTCTTCGTCGCTGCTCTTGCGCTCCTAGTTTTTCTGTGCTACCGCGCTTCCGACCTTTGGCATCACCAGCTCGCCTCCGACCGCACAATGTCCGTGTCGTTTGTGTCGAAAGTTTACACGGATGTGTTGGCCCAAAAACCACAAACGTACTGGGATTACGAAAACGTCAGCATCAAATGGAACTCGCAAGATAAGTACGAGATCATCAAGAAACTCGGCCGCGGCAAGTACTCGGAGGTGTTTTTGGGCGTCGATCTCACCAGCGGCGCCAAGTGTGTGATCAAGGTGCTCAAGCCTGTGAAGCGCAAGAAGATCAAGCGGGAGATCCTGATATTGCAGAACTTGGTCAACGGACCCAACATCATCGGCTTGCTCGATGTGGTGCGCGAGCCCCAGCTGAAAACCCCTGCTCTTGTGTTCGAGAGTGTCAACAACATCGACTTCCGCACATTGTACCCCACTTTCACCGACACCGACATTCGGTTCTACATGTTCGAGCTCTTGAAGGCCTTGGACTTCTCGCACTCCATGGGCATCATGCATCGAGACGTCAAGCCGCACAACGTGATGATTGACCACACCCAAAAGACGTTGCGGCTCATCGATTGGGGCTTGGCCGAATACTACCACCCCGGCACGCAATACAACGTGCGCGTGGCATCACGGTACTTCAAGGGCCCCGAGCTCCTCGTGGATTACCGCCTCTACGACTACTCGCTCGACATGTGGTCGTTCGGTTGCATGCTCGCGTCCATCGTGTTCAAGAAGGAGCCCTTCTTCCATGGCCGCTCCAACACCGACCAGCTCGTGCAAATTGTGCGTGTCCTCGGCTCCGAAAAGCTCAACGCATACCTCAAGAAGTACAGCCTAACGCTCAGCGATGAGTATGAGGACATTGGCTATTACCAGCGCCGCCCGTGGAAGCGCTTCGTCAACGACAACAACGAGCACCTTGTGTCCGACGAATTCATCGACTTCCTCGACAAGCTTTTGCGCTACGACCATCAAGAGCGGCTCACCGCTCAGGAGGCCATGGCCCATCCCTACTTTGATCCGGTGCGTCCGCTTCAGTGAGGCCGAGTTGCGACCACCTGCTCCATCTCCACGCCGTAATTCCTCGCCCGACGTCTCCTTGGCATCCCGCCGCGTGTAGCGGCCATGCCCACGAAGTAATATAGTTCTTTACGTAACCAAAGCCTCAACACTCGTTTGTGCTTTGGCAGCCGCTGCCTTTGGCGGGGCGCCTGTGTTTTTCTATGGTGTTCCACGCACCTGATGATGCGCCGCGCCGCGAACATATATATTCAACCAATATCCAGCGCTGATCCACCAACGTGAAAATGTCCAAAGTCTACTTCGATATCGCCGCCGCTGGCGAGCCAAAAGGAAGAGTTGTTTTCAAGCTCTACGAAAATGTGGTGCCCCGCACGGCTGCAAACTTCAAAGCCTTGTGTACGGGTGAAAAAGGCGTTTCTGCCGAGTCCGGCAAGCCGCTCCATTACAAAGGCAGCATCTTCCACCGGGTGATCAAAGATTTCATGTGCCAGGGTGGAGACTTCACACACGGCTCCGGAGTTGGAGGCGAGTCCATCTACGGCAACAAATTCGAGGACGAGAACTTCCAGTTGACTCACGATAAGCCGTTCTTGTTGTCGATGGCCAACGCAGGGCCCAACACCAATGGCTCGCAGTTTTTCATCACCACCGTTCCCACGCCCCACTTAAACGGCAAGCACGTTGTGTTTGGTGAGGTGATCCAAGGCAAGTCCATTGTGCGCCAGCTTGAAAGATGCGAAAAGGGCGCAAACGACAAGCCTGTCGTGGACTGGGTCATTGCCGACTGTGGAGAGCTTCCCCAAGACTACAAGCCAGAGGCAGGCGCTTCCGCCAGCGATGGAACCGGCGACATTTACGAGTCAGTTTTGGCAGACGACGACAAGATCGACCAGTCGCGTCCAGAAACCGTCTTCGAAGCGGTGAAGTTTTTGAAGGACTTGGGAACCAAACTCCTCAAGGAGGGCAACTTCGAAAAGGCACATGAGAAATACATCAAAGCAGGCGAATTTTTGAGCGATTACATGCCCGAGTCGCTCAGTGCCTCGCTCACGCAAGAGAAGGCGACTTTGGGTGTTTCGTGCAGCTTGAACGCGTCGTTGGCTGCGCTTAAGGCTAAGAACGGAAAAAAGGCCATTCTTGCGGCAGATGCTGCGCTTGCAGTGCCAGAGATTGACGAGAAATCCCAAGGTAAGGCCTGGTACAGAAAGGGAAGCGGGTACTTGCTCGTGAAGGACGAGGACAACGCAATGGAGGCGTTTGAAAAGGCCTTGGAGTTCTCTCCCAATGACCCTGCAGTGGTCAAGGGCATCAAGGATGTGAAGGCGCTTACCCAGGCCCGCGTCTCCAAGCAGAAGAAGGCTATGTCAAAGTTCTTCAGCTAGCGATTACGTTCTGGGGTGTGCATAGTGGAATAAACGTAGCAAACATCGCCCTCAGGTGCTGCCAGACAGGATCCATATCGGAACGAGAGCGCATGGACCCTCGGTGCGATAAATAAGGTCTTGGACAGCGTAGTTTAAGTGGGAGATGGGCCAAAATCAAGCGGGAAGAAGGGATCGGGCGTTCGTGGCGCCTGCGCGAAAGAAGGGTTTCCCGGGCCTACTTTCGATGTAACTCCGCGGTTGACTTCATCGTAAAATAATGTCTGTCCTGCAGCGCCATGCATAACGGGCTGCGTGTGTTGCTTTCAGTCGGCCATAGTATCTCCGAATTGAAATGCAATCAGCTGCATCGAATACCTTGTTATTGCGGTTTGTCTCACACGGGATTCGATAAAAGCCCGCGTGTTCGCTATGTATATCGCCTTCCAACCATGGACTCCAGCAGCGACCAGACAAAAACATCTCCAGGCCCAGAAGCCCATGCAACAGGCCTAAAACCGAAGAAAAAGGCTGGCTTCGTTGGAGCCAGCCGCAAGCCGAGCGACCTCACCGGCGATGGCGAGAACGACGGCGGCGATTACTTCTCGCGTTCGGTGGTGGAACATCCCCGCCCCGAGTCTGTTTTGATCGACGATGTGCTGGAAAAAGAGCGGCCAGCGGCCCTCCGCCGAAACACTACCACAGGCAAAGGAAAGCGGCTCGATGATGGCCGCCGCATGCTTCGAGAGAAGGACTGCTACGACAAGCTTGGCTTCAGCTACTCCACACGCAAGAAGTGGATGATTCTCAGTGTGGTTTTTGCCGTGCAGACATCCATGAACTTCAACTCCTCCATCTATCCCTACGCGGTGTCGTTGGTGAGCGAGGACTTCGGCGTCAGCGTTCAGAAGGCCCGGGTGTCGCAGGCCATGTTCCTCATCATGTACGCCTTTGGGTGTGAGTTGTGGGCTCCGTGGTCGGAAGAATACGGCCGCTGGCCCATCTTGCAGCTCTCGCTTTTCTTGGTGAACATCTGGCAGGTGCTCGGCGCCTTGGCGCCCAATTTCGGCACAATCGTGGTGGCCCGCTCGCTAGCCGGTTTGTCTTCGGCAGGTGGTTCTGTGACTTTGGGAATGACCGCCGACATGTGGGAGGCCAACGACCAGGGTTTTGCCGTGGCGTTTGTGGTTCTTTCATCCGTTGGAGGGTCTTCTCTCGGGCCCATTTTCGGTGGTCTCTGTGAGGACCACCTTTCGTGGCGGTGGAATTTCTGGATCCAGCTCATCTTCGGCGGTGTCGTGCAATTGGCACACTTTTTCTTGGTTTCCGAAACCCGGACCACCATTCTTCTTGACCGGGAGGCCAAGCGCCGGCGCAACAAGGGCAACAAGAACATTTGGGGCCCCAGCGAGATTAACGGCCGCACACTTTCAGTGAAAGAGGTGTTGACCATCTGGCGCCGGCCTTTTGTAATGTTCATCAAGGAACCCATTGTGTTGTTTCTCTCCTTGCTTTCGGGTTTTTCCGACGCCTTGATCTTTGTTTGCATGGAATCTTTCACCCTCGTGTACGCCCAATGGGGCTTCAGCACCACATACATCGGTGTGTCTTTTGTGGCCATCATCATCGGATATTTCATCGCCTATTTCATCCATCTTCCTGACATTGCCCGCCAGCTCCGCATCATAAAAACTGAGGGAGAAGATGCACGGCTTCCCGAGCGACGCATGCTTCTCCTCTTGTTCATTGCGCCCCTTGAAGCCATCGGCTTGTTTGGTTTTGCCTGGACGAGTATGGGCCCCGAATACAATCCGTGGATCGCGCCTATGATCTTTACCGTTTTGATTGCTATTGCAAATTACTCCATCTACATGTCCACCATCGACTACATGATTGCTGCATACGGACCTTACTCGGCCTCGGCCACCGGCGGCAATGGTTTTGCCCGTGACTTCTTGGCCGGTGTTTCCACCATGTACGCTACGCCCATGTATGAAAATATCGGCGGTCGTTATCATTTACAGTGGGCCAGCACGCTTTTGGGGTGCATTTCGCTCTTGGTGGCCATTCCAATTTACGTCTTCTACTGGAAAGGTCCTGAAATCCGGGCAAAGTCCGAGTTTGCTCAAACTTTGGCCGCAGACTTCAAGAACAAAAGGGTGGAATCTGATGAAGAGGATACAGGCGACTCAGAGGTGTAGCTGCGTCGCCAAATACCGCCTTTTAGAATATCTTGATACAACTCAATAGTAATGAAAAACAAATCATTTTGAGACTACGAAATAATTATGCGCCAAGAGGACGAAACATCTGACACTCCCAATGGCTGTACTGACAGTCGCATTACGCGTTGTCCGTGTCGAACTGTTGAAGCAACGAAATGTAAAAAAATTGTCAGACCTACAACTTCTTCGGAGCTTTCTCGACTTTAAGATCACTGCCTTCAGCGAGACCAATCTCTCACTTTTGGCAAAGACTGCAAAAGCCACCTCGTATTCAAGTCGCTCGGGCGTGTTTGGAACCAACCTAAGAATCAATACATCACTTTCTTCTAAAGTAAAGCTATCACACCTTGTAAACAACTTTCCATTCCATCCTTGTGATATATGGCTCTTCGATCTCGCAGCAAAGGTCCTCCTCGCACTCGTCGAAGCTGCATCTGGAACTGCCGTGACTGCCGCACGCTGATCATTGTCTTTATTTTGATCATTCTCGTAAGTCCCGAATAGATTGAGTGAACGGAATTAATCCAAAATTATTCTCGTGGTACTTAATAGTCCCGGCTGTTCCCATTCGGATTCAAAGTTCCTTGTCTGTTGGGGTTGACTAGGACTTGTGCCGATTAGTGAGGAAAAGCAATACCTTCACCCAGAACAGACCCTGGCATATCTTTCATAGGCAGTCCTCCTGGCCCTAATGCTTGCCCTGGTCTTGTAGCTGGTCGTGAGTTTGGAATAGGTGTGGGCCTTTTAGGCTGGTATCCTGGCTTGAGTTTGACGGCCCAAGAGTCTTTCAAAGGACGCACAGGCTTAGAACTCGGTTTTTGATTGTTCGCCAGCCGGGCTGGATCCACTGCACCACCGTGATGCACAGTATCAGAGTATGCATCTCCGGGAAGCATCCTGGCCCGGAGAACGTTCTTTTCTTCTGAACTCAACCCTTGAAATTCATGGTTTTGAGGCACGTTTTCGTCAGCTAGACAGTCCACAGAGGTTTGATTCTCGCTAATGTCTTGTGCATCGGTTGGGTCTGATTCTGAGATTTCCTCTCTTTTGTGCAATCTCTCGTTTATAATGTCATCGATAATATTAATGGCTCTCGAATCTGAATCTTCATCAACATCTGTAGGAAGTTTGATGAGAGTGTCGAGTGCGCGAGCAGGCAAGGGGTCGTCAAAGGATACATTCGTCAAAACCAAATCCATTGGAAAATTGGAGTTTCCGTATGGCCACCAGTTCGAACCATCGGGCTTCTGAATTGAAATGAAAGATCGATTTATGTCATCAACACCGTCACGGGGAACGAAGAAAACGATACCGTCTGACTCGACAAAGTCACCTTGAACTGTAACGAATTCAGGTCCATTTTCCGCATTCTGGGTCACGTCAATAACCATCACATCTTTGAAGCTTTCCCGTGGTAAGACGGCGGGAGCACATACGCGCGTGAAGACGAGCCTTCCGAAATCGTATTCAGCGGGACCTCTTCTCGTCATGTTGGCAGTAAACTCAACTGACTCACACGAGCCTTCGCCATCAAAATAATCAGGTGCTGCGATCAGTCCCTCCTGAATTTCATGTCCAAACCCCGGAGCTTCTTCAGGAGAATTGTAGTAGAAATCATCAATAGCAGGTGGGGGACCTACGTTCCCCTCTTGATTTCCGTTCGAGCCAATTTGTTGTGCGCCATTAAACCCGCCAACGCGACCAAGCCTGCCAACATTTACACCTCTTTGTGGATAGGCTGGTGGCCGCCTATCAAATCTCATAGTTTCCAAAGCTTCATATGGCGGTGGCAATCTGTCATAATCATTTTCCTCAGAAATATCATAGCTTGGAGGCAAATCACTGTCTGGACCCAAAATATCATTCTCTGGACCCAAACCGCTTTCTGGAGTCAAAATGTTATTTTCTGGAGCCAAATTGTTATTGTCTGAACCCAAACCACTTTCTGGAGTCAAAATGTTGTTGTCTGAACCCAAACCACTTTCTGGCGTCAAAATGTTATTGTCTGAACCCAAACCGCTGTCGAGACTCAGCAAAGTTTCACCTGTGTCATCGGATAAAAACGTGGATCTACCGGCTGAGCGACCACGTGGTTCTCCAAAGAGTTCATTGGATTGTGGGCCAAAGGGCCAAATCGGAAAATCACGGAAACTAGGGACAAAACGGGACATTTGTGGCATTTCGGGAATGTAAGACTGCAAATTTGAAACTAATGGCAAGGATGACATGGATGGCCTCGATGGCCTCGATGTGAAACCTGGACGCGGTATTCTGGGTATGAAGATACCTAACACCGTGCAGAGGAGCTGTGCCAAAAGGATAAGGTTCACCAACATGACGGGCAAGGGACAACAGTTTGATAAAGAATACAGAGACGGCCAACGACCTTAAATAGACTATTTCGTCAGTTGCCTCACGCTTATCCCCAAGTATAGCAGGAATAGATTGAACAAAGATAATAGACCTCAGTCATAGCATTATGCAATGCTTCTTCAAGCGGTTTGCTGCCAAGGAGCTCACATAGATAGACGGCAAAGTGAGGTCAGTCAATAGCCCAGCCTTTATCTGGCACTCAAGTTACCTGAAGTTATGCAAACGCTCTTCGTAAGAGCATTGATGCACCTTTACCGTGCCTGATTGACATTTACTTGCACCAGCAATCATACAATGATCGAGCCCGGGCATCTGCTTTTGCTTCCCCTGGATGAAAATCAAAAACCCGTGGGCCTGTGACGGTAAGCGTCCCAAAATGTTGTGCACAGTATGTCATCTTTCCGTTTTTTCCGTCACGGTGTCACGATCCTCTCGCCGGATGCTCGTTCTTACCGGCCGGGCATTTATAGCTCGCTCCAACCTGCGAGGTCTCGAGACTAACCAACTGTCGCCTCGTGTCCTGTCATTTCCCGAACGTCTAACCTCATTTCACGTTCTTTTCCATCGCAATTCTCTCTTTGGCTTTCGTCCACTGGCTTCACCATTTCCTACCTTTCTCCATTGTCGAGCTGTAATTAGTTTTGCCCAGGCCCTCTGGCATTGTCTCCGGTCTGCTGCTTCACTCGCCGTGGCATGACCTTTAAAATAATGTGCATGTACTCTCTTTGTTCTTGAGCGTCTGCTTTCGTGCTGCCTCACGCATCATTGACAAAAAATTGACCGATTGTTTCTTTGCCGTCGACAAGCCCCGCCGCTCCATACACACCATCCTTTCTCGGAAACTCAATTCGGCAAGCTGCACCACGCATTGCCCAATATCTCCGGCTCCGGACGCACTGAGTTTCGTCAACAAGGATGGTAAGTCAGAGATAACCAGCAACACATGGAAAGCAGAGCGCGGCTGCGACGCAGGAACATGGTCTGCGCGACACTCCTCTATCACGCTCTCAAATCTCACCAGGTAAAAACAGAAAGATGCATACGCTATGTGCAATAAAACAAATTCGGAACGAAAGAGGAAATAGATTATGAATTACAACGTTGCCCTCATCACCGCGCAGCGCCAGACCGCCTGAATGTACAATCCGCGCTCGTTGGGCAATCCGGCAACAGCCTCAGGCGCCGCTCCGGACGAGCCAGCATCGGTAAAATCGAGCTTCTGGAACAATCAAGAGTTTGTTCTTAATCGTAGTCGGACGTCACCGGCTCGGCTGATTCTGATGCGGACCGTGCCCCAGGAATGCTGATCAACTTCCTGTTTGATAACAGCGCCTCTGCAAGTCGAAACTTGAGACGCTTCAAGTCCATCTCGAAGTACACCTGGCTGAGAAATGATCTGCCAAGGACGTTCTTCTGGCCTGGAAGAATGCTCAAATAGCACTTTTTGTCTTTTTTGAAGATAAAATTACTGAGAGGTAAGCGCAATGTGGTGTGGCGAAAACCGAAGTGGAACACACGTCTGTCGTTGGCAAGACAGCTCACACGTATCAAATTGTTCGCCATACGGTGATAAACCATAAGCTTGATTCTTTCGACGATCTCTGGCAAAAGCGTTGTGAAATATGGATCTGTGTTGAGCTCTGCCGTGCTGCTGAGCAAAATCTTGCTGTCTCCAAAGTCTAAACTGGTGAAGGGGATCAGAGGAGACCCGCCATACGAGTACTTAAACTCGGAAAGGGCTCCTCTGAATTTTCCGTTGTCCCGGGCACCCACAAGGAGCCTGTGGTTTCCTGAAGGCGCTGGATATAGCGAGTACATCGGGTATTTTATCTCCTTCTGGATGTGCAACTTCAGCACTAAGTCAACGCCGAGACCCGGTGCCAACCCAAGATACGCCTCGTTGTGTTCAAAAACAAATCTGAACGGAATTATGTGTACTCTTTCATGATTGAACGTCACAGGCTGAGTTGTCAGGCTTAACATTTTCACTTGCCCGAGCTGGGGCGAAATCGACTTTCCGTACAGGCCGAACTCCAAACCGTATCTACGCAAGCACACTCTTGTTTCTCTTGATGTGCCATCCTCCAATGTCGTTTCGAGTTTGAAAGAGTCAGTCAACTCAAATTCCATGTACGACGACTCGTCAACAATCTCCTTGTCTTTATGTCCGGATATTCTTGTCACAATCGAACCAATGTCCAGTGGCTCTCGGTGCTTCAGAGGTTCGGGTAGATCTGTAATCATTTCTTGTTCTGAGAACTCGTCAAGCTCCAGTGTGAAGGGATCATCGGAATCATCAAATTCCTCTTCTAGTGCCTGTCTGTCCATGACTGGCTTTAGAACGCTATCAGAAGAGCTTGTGTCCGTATCGGTATCGGACTTAAAATATTCGTCAGGTTTTTGTTGTGGATATAAGAACTGATTCGTGTTGATATCCCATTTTTCCTCATTTTTTATGGTGTTCTCTGGAGGAATGTTTAATTTGGGATTTGGTTTTCCCCGTCTTCGTAAATTGAGAAACATATTTGTGTTGGGTAGTGTCGACTCATCAACTGGAGGTGAATCCGGTGATGAAGGTGTGTTCAAGTCCGCAGATGATCCACCGATTTTGATGGATTGCGACGACATTTTCGTGTCGAGATTCTTGCCCTCATCGGATTCATCAGGTGATGCTGGTGAAGAATTTGATGTGGAGCTGCTCAAAATTCGAGGTGGTTTAGGACGCCCATCCCTGACAATATCCCACCGCATGTCCATCTTCTTGAGTGCCATCGGTGCCAGAACCAATTCTTTCGTCAAAAGGCTTTTTGGGGCCGAAGAAGCCCGTGGCAATTGCCCCCCGCTAAACTTCGAACCACCAACAATATTTCTGAAAGATGAAATCCGATTCACAAACGGTTTCGCTGGCTTTGGATTCAGCTTCAATGATTCAGATTTCTTTAACTTCCCTGTCTTGTGGGACGATTTTGCCAAATCGCCCGCTCCGTGGCCCAATCGCCCTATATTGCTGACTGGCTTAAGCGGCCGTGGGTCCTCCCCGGTCCGTTGTGACTGTAAAGGCTGATTCACTTGAAATGTTTTTGAGCCGACGGAGTTTCCAGATGAGTCTTCGTTCGCCTTTAGATTCGCCTGCTTTAGTGGTTGATTCGCGGTCTGTTCAAGAGGTTGATCCGTGGCCTGTTCATGCGGTTGGTCCGTAGCCTGTTTGGTCGATTGTCCCGTGACCTTTTTAGGTGGTTGATCTGTGGCCTTTTTAGGTGGTTGGTCCGTAGCCTGTTTGAGTGGTTGTCCCGTGGCCTGTTTAGGTGGTCTGACCGTGACTTTTTTAGGCGATTGGTCCGTAGCCTGTTTGAGTGGTTGTCC
>JAKUBD010000078.1:0-24143 GCA_030563125.1 Metschnikowia laotica
GCAGGCATAAGCATTGGCCACAAGAATCCCAGCAGCGTCTCTTCCGGCGCCGGCAGCCCTGTTGGCGCCGAGCTCCTTGGGAGGTCGCTTGACATCAAGAAACAATTGTCCCAGTCGTTCCAAAATGGCGGCGCCAGCCTTGGAGTATCCCAGGGAGGCGTCACCAAACCCAAGTCCCGGCGCAATTCGGCTTACCACATAAAGGGGGAGGACGATCTGGGTGGCGCGGCCAACGACGACGAAGATGACCAGGGGAACGAACGCAAGCGCAGGGACAACATCAACGAGAAGATCCAGGAGCTTTTGACGCTTATACCGGCAGAGTACTTTGCCGAGGGTAAGGAAACCGGCTTCGATGACGGAGTTTCCAAGTCCACAGGCACAAAGGACGGCAAGCCTAACAAGGGCCAGATTCTCACGCAGGCCGTGGAGTACATCCAATACCTTCAGAACTTGATTGACCAGAACAACCGCAAGGAGGTGGAGCTCCGTTTGAGGATGCGCTCGCTCCAGGTGGATGAGCCGGCGCAGAAGAATGCCCCGACGGCCGTAGGCATTACTAGTGCCGAGCGGGCCTTGGGCGAGATTGGTGTGGGTCCAGACTCTGACAAATACTTCCGCAAGGTGCTTGCGGAAGCCACGGGCTACAAGAAATAAGCTTCTAGACGGCCGAGGGGCCTGAAATGTTTGTTGACTTGTGATGGTGACGAGGGTCGTGAGCTGTGACCCCCGGATTTTGAGCCGTCCTATGTAACCGTGAACCTACTGATGCGGCGGGTTAGGCGATGGAAATGTCTGCGTGTGTCTTGCCATGACTGGATATGTCTTAAACGCCAGGCGGTGTTGGGCCAATGACCCTTCTATTTGGCACGCCCCACGCGTTCTCGCTCGTCAGCGAACTCCTCCAACATATACGCGGGCAAATAAGAGTCTCCGTCTCGAAGAAATGAGTTTGGCACGGTGTTGTTGACGCCGCCCAAAGACGTGTATCCGCTGTCGTAGAGACAGCAGTAGTCCAAGCCGCAGGCCATGATGAACTCCCACACGTCGCAGTAGTGCCAGTGTAAAATAGGGTGGATACGCAAGAAGTCAGGCCAGTGATGGTCCGTACGCTGCTCGTATTGCAACAGAGCACCATACGGGTCTGCGTAGCGGATGCCCACCACAATGGCCTTGATGGAAGAGCGCTTGTTCAAATACTGCTCAAAGCCCTCTTTCATGGCTGACTTGATCACCACCGGATTGAGGCAAAAGTCACGGTTGGACTCTTCAATGAACTGCGTAAGCTCGGGAAATTGCTGCTCCGAGTTGATGTAGATAGAGTCGAGCTTGTAGTTTGCAGGTAGCTGATCCACGCCACGCAAAAAATACAATTTGTGCACGGTGGCGAGGAGAAGCACGAGCATCACCAAACAATCCTTACCGCCGTTGTACGACACGGCCACCTCCTGGAGCGTGTGGCGGGCAAGCGCTTGTTCCAACACCTCTAGCGACTTTAGCACCTTCTCTTTCACAATGAGCGTGCGGTGGTGGCGCCGGCTGTACGGGGGAACACGAGACCGTAGGTGCAGGTCCGGGAGGGCATCGTTTAAGTAGGCCTGGACAAGCTCATAGCAACGCTTGGTTGTGTTGGCGAAGGTGGGGCCGGAATCTTCGCATGTCATGGTTGCGGAGGAAGGCTCTGGGAAGAGTGGAGAAACTCGTGAGGCGCTGGGGGGAGTGCTGTGTGCACACCGGGATCTGGCCACGGCCGTGGCCGATGGCCGGAATTCGGCGGCTCCGGCCGAGGGACCTGGGGCTCGCGCCAGCAACAAACACCCGAACACCACAGACTAGCTTCACTTAGTCGGAAGCCGGTTTGAACAAGAGCTGGAGGAAAAACTCCTTCAGATCGCGGTCCCAAAACCACCAGTAGAAGTCGCTCATGGCGCCACGCGTGGGCTGTTCGATCTGCGCCTGTTTGTCGAGGGCCACGGCGACATTGTCGTACGGCTCCGCAGACAACACCAAGTACTGGTAGTTGGCGGCATCGATATCGTCGGCGTGCTCGTAGCTTTACTTTTCGCAGTGGAGAAACGACACGGCCACATTCTGGTTTTTTGTCGTCAACTCGTAGTACGACATGAACCGGAAAAAAGGTTCTGCCACGGTGATGGCTGGCAATTGCGCCTGGATGAGCACCCCCATCCTCAGCGTCTCGGTGTCCCGGACCTTGGTGACACGGATCTGCGGCCGGCCGACGGACGTCCAGTGGCGCTTGGCCACCGTGGAAAGTGAGACGTCGGTGGCGGCGGCGGGCTTCGCTTTGTTTTGGCGCTCGTCGAGGATGCGCCGGCGCTCCAAGTTCAACGAGTGTTTTTTGCCCCCTAAGTGCGAAATGTAAGACGCTTCATTGGTATGGGTCGTGAGACAAAGACGGCACTCGAGGAGCCCGAGGTGGTTGCGAAAAACGTAGGGGTCTTTGTCGAGATCCAACACTTGTGTGGTCAAAAGCTCCTTGATGCGCTGTTTGGTGTGGACGTTTGTTTCTTGGCGATCGGCGACGCCTCCGGCACCCTTTTTGGAATTCACACGATCGGAGTAGTCCATGGTGTGCTGCGAATGACGGTGGCAAAAGGGAGATGAATGGTGGGGACGGAGCGTGCGAGGCTGGAGATTGAGCTCACTGGACTAGATGAGATCGGCCGTGATTTGGGACGACGAAAGCGGAGAGCGGAATTGACACACTCTGAATTGACTTGGAGATTTGCGGTAGCTACTATTGAGTTTGAACGCCTCACCGTACCAAACACAAGAAGATGACGGGATGGTGTGAGGTGAAGGTGCCGCACGATGGAGATGATGCCGGCACGTGCATCGCACGTGACCGTGGGCCCGCGGCTGCGGGTGTGCCACGCGACGGAGCGGCGCAGCGGCGCGGATGTCGATGGGCAAGGATGTCGATGGGTGAGGGGCCAGGGCGAGAGCGGTCACGTGTTCGGCAATCACGCTTCCGTCCACCGGAAGGCACCGCAAAAGTCCGCCTCGGCAATTCCGCCAGCCAGGCAGCCCACGCGCGCACGCGCACTCGGCGGCTGGCGCTTGCACACAGCGCACGAGTAACAAACGAAGCGAGAAGCGTGCGTGCGGTGTACGGGTCCACGCGTCTCCCCTGCCCCAATCCGGAAAACCTCACAGACATCTACCGCCTAACCACACCGTCTCCGTCGCCAAAATCGCCCCGCCGCCGTTCCGCCGCCGCTGCAATTCCTCTCTGCGCCTTCCCACAACATGGACTCGCCCCAAAACGTCGGCGACACCACCACAAACTCCATATCCGGCCAGCTATCGGGCACCCACCTCAACAAAACGCCCGTGCGGTCGGTGGCCATGCCCACGCAAACCCCGGTCGTCTCGTCGTCGCTCTATGCTTCCCAGCGCTACATCCAAATCTCCTTGCGGCTCGGGCTGCCCGCGGACGAGCCGCTCGTTGTTTTACGCCGGGCCCAAGATTCCTACGTCAACGTTTCACAGATACTCCGTTTGTTGGAGGTGATGAAGTTCTACACGCCGCAGCAAACACAGGCGTTTGTGGCCAACGAAATCACCGCCAGCACCGCGGCCGGTGCCGGCTCGGGGGCCCCTGGCGCGTCTTATAATGACTGGTCCGACTCGCCCGTGCCCGCTCTACGCGGAATTTGGGTCCTGTTTGACCGTGCTGTTGCTGTGGCTGTCAAGTTCGACGTGTACAAGTTGGTCAAGAAACTCTTTTTGGTCGACGTGCATGATCTCGACAAGTTGCCTCTCTCCAACTCCCCCGATAGCCCTGCGCTGGGCTCGCCAACGAAGCGCCAGGCCTCCGCCGACACCGACCTGGACTCACCCATCAAAAAGCGCAAAACCGCCTCGGTCGTCCCTGCTCCCGCCCCCGCTGCCGCCGTCGCGCCGGCCGCCTCCAACCCAAATCACCCGTTCACACTCCCTCCGTTGGTGCCCCTTGAGCGCGATAGAGACATTGTCTCTGAGGCCAAGGTGATCTTCAGCGACATCTTCAAGTCCGACGGCAAAGACTCTGTGGCTTTGACAGCCTCTGATGTGGAGGCTCGGTGCAAAGACATATTCGCCAAATGCGCCGAAAAGGGCATCAAGCCAAGCTCAGTGCTCGACGTGTCACTCGATCTGTCCGGCAAAACTGCCCTTCACTACGCCGCTACTTTGGCTTCCGTGAACCTCGTCAGCAGCTTCATTCTGCTTAGCATCTGTTCTCCCATCCGAGGCGACAACGACGGCGCCTCGGCGCTTGTGGCCACCATCCAAGTCAACAATGCCATGGAGAAAGGTGTTTTTACCAAAATGCTCAACAGCTGCTTGTGGCAGAACTTGTGGCTTTTGGATAACAAGCGTCAGACTTTCGTTCATTACCTACTCAACGCAGCGAAGAAGAACTCCAAGAGCCCTATCTTTTACTTCAGCAAAATCTTGGAATGGATAGTGTCCAGTCCAGACAAGAATAACAACCTCAACAGATTCTGCAAAGACATTATCAATGCCCAAGAGTCTCAAAGTGGAAACACGGCTCTTCATTTGGCCGGAGAGTATGAGTTGAACTGGTTCATCTTCTTTCTTCTCGAGCTCAATGCCGATCCAGACGTTGCCAATAACATGGGTGTCAAGCCAACGGATTTCGAGAGCGTGAAACAAATAATAAAGCTCCGGAAAAATTATAAGGCGAACTCTAATTCTTTGTCTTTGACCGAGACGCTCCTTGACTCCATCGACGCTAATGATGAGAAAAATGAATACCTTATTCATCTAATCCAGACGGGAATGGAGGTAATGGAGAAACAAGTTCCTTATGAAGGAGTAGGTGAGATGATGCCAGGAGATTCCGGTTCTCCCCAGGCGTCTCCCAGCATTCAAACAGACTCCAGAACCTACACGCGGATCTACAAATCTTTGCAAGACTTGCTTGAAAATTCCAACGAGCAATATAATGCTGCCATCAGAGACAAGAACAGGGAAATCAACAACTTGAACACGCAGTTAAGAGATGCCACTGTCATCATGGCAAACAACAAATTCACTGCCAAAACTATCAGCAAGAAAATATCTCAAATCGACACGATTAAACTTCAGTTGTCGAATATCAATGACAAGCTCCAAATGTTCAAGAAGGAGAAAGACGAGTCGGATCCCTTCACAGAAGTCGCTTTGGACGACAGCTCTCTCGTGGAGTTTGATGCAGACGAGCCTTTTATTATCAGGCTGATTTTTGACAAGATCTCCAAAAACGAGAAGGTCGAAGCGACTCCTGAACTTAGCGAACTGCTACCGCCAACAGAAATTTTGAGAGCCAGATTGGCCGCCTACAATGACGTCAACTCCAAATTGCAAAAAGAATTGGAAAGCATGCTGGATTACAGTGTATTGACCGCCAAATTCAAAAAGGTGGTTAGCTTCTGCACTGGAGTGGACATTAATGAGGTGGACGAACTTTTGGATGGCTTATTAGAAGCCGTTGAAGGTCAGCAGTAAGACGTACAGTACATTAATCGTGTGTTATTAATAAGGTAGACATATAATCTAATGATGTTTCAAACCAAACCTTCGTATGAGTTGAGAGAATTGAGTAGCGAGGGATCTGCTTTGACAGTGCGCTTGAGATCGTTGAGATCCAAGTAATCTGTTTCTTTCTTTTTGTCAATGATCAGGAAAAGCTTGGCTGCCCGAAGCTCAGGAGTTTTCTCGTCCGGTGGGAGTGCAACCATGGGACCAATCATCTTGTAGATGGACAGAATGACTTTGACGATGTCTTTGTAGTAGATCTTGCCGTCTTTGTCTAGATCGTATAGTTTGAAGGAGAACTCGACCTTCTGATGTATGTCTCCTCTCGCTGTAAGAGAGAGGGCGATGATAAACTCCTTGAAGTCGATGTATTTTGAGTTGTCAGTATCAAAGATACGAAAGAGATAATGGCAGTATTCTGTGGGGTCACCAAACGGAAAAAATTGCTTGAATACCTTAGCAAATTCTTCTTCCGAAAGTTGCCCGCTGGGACAGTCTCGAACAAAACCTTTGTACCACTGCTGAAGTTCCCGCTTATCGAAGAGAGTGCGATCGCGTAGCTGCTTGATCTCCTCCTTGGAGAGTTTGCTGACCGCCTTTCCCATTTCCTCTTACTGTTTTGATGGTCTGGGCAGAGATGTTGTGTTGAGTGATGTGTAGACCAACTCGAGGGAATTGTTAGCGCGACAAATAAGTGCGGTCCGAGCTCGCCCACCCAATCTGGAGGAAGCCACGGGGGAGCAAAAATTCAAAAAAGGCGATGTAGACTCGGAGATCCTGATCCGTATTGAAGCTGGCGAAGACGTGTTTTGGGCCGATTGTTCGTGATTTCGAAATGCGGCGGGGCTTAGATGTCGAAGCGAACTCCCACTCAGGCCAACTTTTTTCTCGCTGGTATAGCCGCGTCCAGAGGCAGGGCCCTCTTTTATAATAAAACGCGGGGAGTGGGCTGCAAAAACGGGGTTTCAGTTTATGCCGCCTAGCGGAGTATATAAAGACGGCAGATCCACTGTGAAGATTTTAGATTTAGCCGTTTTGGTTTGCAAAGGCTTCTTTGTGCCGCTGGTGGAGCGCAGTTTGGACCGACGATAGCCGAGCCTCAACCATGACCTGCAGCACACCACCAGACAAGAAGAAAGGCAGAGAAATCAGAGAAACAGAATAGAAGAAAAACGGCGCCGGAGAAATCGCCTTTGTTCATTCTTGCTTCGACCACAAGTGATCGGAACATATTTGTAGTGCTTTCGAAAGGGCAAGTGCTGGCCTTGCCGATCTGGCCCGGGTCACCGGTGTGGCGAAGGTTCCGCAGTGCGGGAAATTCCACGAGAGACCTTCTCATCAGCAACATCCTACCAGTCTGATAACATCATTCAACATGTGGACCAGAAACGCCAAGAATATAAGCGTCAGAAGATGCCTCAACTACGGAAAGCCACAGAACCCATCCTACAACGAGCTTGCCGCCAGAATCGACCCGATCAAGAGAACAAACGAGTCCATCGACGTGAAGCGTGCTCGGTTGACCTACCAGTCGAGAAAGAGAGGAATCTTGGAGAGTGATTTGTTGTTGTCACGGTTCGCCAAGAAGCACTTGCATCACTTGAGCATGGAGCAGCTAGACGAGTACGATTCGCTTCTCGACGAGCCTGACTGGGACATCTACTACTGGGCCACCAAGAACTACGACGTGACCCCGTTGCCTGAAAAGTGGCAAAATTCTGTCATTCTCCAGATGTTGCAGGAGGACACGCAAAACAACTCGGGAGAAATTTTGCGGATGCCCGAGTTGCATTAGGCCAGGATCCAGGCCAAAACTGGCGCCAAAACTGACGCGAAGGCCTAGCGCCGGCCACGCAATTTTCGAACTACTCGAGACGTATTTAATAGTAACCACCGGTAAGCCAGGGGCGTTCGAAGGGGCCGCGGTCCTCGTTTTGTAGCCCTAAATACGACTGTGGTGTTGCTTGCCTCCTTGATAGGCGAGACTGTCGGCGCCACCGCGCCCCCACATTCAATCACCAACTCCAACTTCACTTCCATCACCATCCGCCACACCCAATTTTTACACACCACACACCAACAATGATCGAATTGGACTCAGTTCCAGCCGCCATCAAGTCAACGAAACTGATTTACCCTTTTCTCGTGCGGTCGGTCGAGCTCCAGGAGGCCAATGCGGTGGTCAGCTACTTCTGCAAAATCTATGTGCTTGACCACATTCTTGCCAACAAACTCCATCGTGATCACCCGGAAGTCGAGACATTCACCATCTCGCTTTTGGAAGACACAGAAAACATCAAAGTCAACAGCGAAGACGAGGATTTGAAGAAGGTATTGGGCAGCAAGCAACTTTCTCTTAATGCGGTGTTCTTGTTTTCGTTCCGGCTCTACAACAGCTGTCTTGAAGACTTGACCAACTACGACGGTACCAACAAGGCAGGCCTTGTGTCGAAATTCCGTGCCACCATCAATTTCTGGTCATTATTTTCGGTTTTCGCCGGAGGCACTGGAAGCGAGACCGTGGACTATGCCAACACCACAGGCGGAAAGTACACTACTGAAGAGGAGTTCGATTCATTTGTTCGAAAGACGTTGAAGACGTTAAAATTACAATTGAGTCGCTTGTTGAAGGACGAGGTCCCCATCAAGGGCGAGGACGCGGCCTTGAAAGAGCTCGATATGGCGGCCACGGAAGATAGTGACCAGCTCCTGTCTGAATTGCAGGATTTGAGCGTGAATGACAAGGCATCAGTTTCCGATGAAGAGTCACCAGCGGCCCCTGTGAATGCCGAAGACAATGGAAACGCGGCTGAAGGGTCTGACGACGAGGTGAAACTCCCCGGTGTACCCAGCTTTGACCCACAAGCGCCAAATGCCAATGGTGACGACTTGGGCCTTCCGGGTGCGCCGCAGTTTTTGCCAGATCATGACTTGACGCAGATCAACAAAAACTCATCGATATACATGTTCAAGCCAGAGAATGGTGCCAGCCAGTCCCCCAGCCAACCGTCTAGCCTGCCTCCCGAACATAGGGAGACTGTGTCCCGGAAGCCCAGCGCAAATGCCGTTCACGTCACGAAAGAGACTTTGGGATCGATCGTGGACGCAAACGAGCAGATTGCCAAGGCGCAAAAGCATGCCAAATTTGCCATCTCTGCACTCAATTACGACGATTTGGATACGGCCGAGGCCGAGTTGGTACGGGGCCTCGAGATCGTACGGTCACTCAAGGGTGCGAAGCAGTGATTTCAGAGTCTGCGTCTGTAGCAGAGCTCTATTTCGAGTTTGAGTGATTATCCATGCGAGTATCAAGTGATTTTTGACTTGACCGTGCCTTGAGTGTGTTGATTTGCATCCGTGCAAGCCTTGGGAACGTGAATGCGCATCTGTCCAAGACTTGAGTATAGACACCCCCTAAGAGAATCGACTTTTTGTTCTTTTGAAGAACGTGACAACCTTGAGGCCACCAACACCCCGTGCCTCTCTGAACAAGTCACCCTTCTTCTTTCTCTTTCCCGTTCAACAAAGCAAACTACCCGTATCTGTCCATGAGTTTTCTTCGTTTGGCTTCTCCCGCAGCCTTACGCTCGTTCTCTCTTTGCTTGCTCTTGAGCAGCATCAATGTAGGATTAGCCTCCAAACTGGCGTCCAAATCGGCGGCAGGCAAGCTTTCAGCAGGGGCCGAACTATCAGTCAAGCTGGCCAAATACGCCTTCTGCTGTGCACGTTTCTGATCGGCCTCGTACTTCTTATTTTGTTCCCACGCAAACTTCTGCATTTCTCGAAAGCTCCGGGATTCCTCACTTTCCTTTTCCCTCACAAACGCTGAAGACTCATTGGTGAGCGCCGCAGTGGAGTCCTGGCCCACACGAATTTTGCCTCCCTCGTTGGCATTGATGGCCATGATATAGGCCGGCACGTCTCGACGGTCCCGAATGGACTTTTCCATGGGGTCCTCAATGTGTCCAGACCGTAGTGCTGTGCGGTCGAGGCCTAGTTCCTCGAGCTCTAGCTCGTAATCAGTGTCGTCAGAATCAACGGGTTCCCGAGCGGCGTGGGTGGCCTTTTTCTGCTTGATTTCATCCCACCGAGCAAGAATCTCGTCCCACTCATGTGCCGTGTGGCCATGCCAGCGGTCCCGCTTCGTTTCGTAGTCTGTTGCCTTTCTAGTCAAAACTCCGTTGACCGTTTCATATTCGTCACTGATCCCGCCGCCTGCTGCAGGTCCGCTGTGGTCCATTAGCGTTTGGCCAGGTGCTTTTCGGTGATGCGCCAAGCTGTCGCCACTATCAGCGTTTTTGTTTCGATAGTACCACGGCACATCCTGGATGAATTTGGGAATGTACTTGTTGGCAGAGGCGCCTTCCATGGCGGGGTTTCGCTAGAGGTGAGTTGGAGAAGGAGGTAGAATTTGAGATGACGGTAGAGATGGAGATGTGGAGAAGAGCCGCGCACCAATATACGGAAGACAGACTCAGAGCCGCCGCTTGAATTTGAATCACCTTAGATGTTCATTGTTTTTTTTTCCCTTTTATTTTGGTCTTCAGAGGGATTCTCCACACTCTGTATCCGATTGTTTCGTTCACTTTCATTTTGCTGCAGACACTTTCATTTTGCTCTAAACACTTTCATTTTGCTTTGTTCACTTCCACTTTGTCAGAGTCGGTTTCTTCTTTTATTCTTTTTCGAGTTTTTTCCTCCACTTTCGTTTTCATTGCATTCCTCTTAACACATCTCTCACTTTCAATTGTGGTTATTTTAGAGCCATTTTCTGGTCTTCAGCTCTTGGGCTTTTGTTTTCATGCACCTCTCCATTTGCGATTTTGGATCTGCTCGACTCATCCTATTTTCATAGTTCTCTACGGCATTCTCGTGCTAATTTGTGCTATTATGCTAAAAACCCGTCCAATCGTCCTCAGAGTCATCGGAATCGGCATCGCCTGCAAATCCCCAACCTGCCACACGTGGATCATCAAGAATCTCCTCTTTGCACTTGGCCCTCATGGCCTTGTTCTTGGCTGATTGCGCCAACGTCTGGAATGGTTTGAGCAAGTCGGCCACCGGCGTACTTTCAAGAATCTTCCTCTTCTTTTCCTCGCGCTCCTCTTCGGAGAGCTGCAGGGCGCCTGCGTCTTTTGTGGTGTTGTCTTTTTCATCGTCTCCATCATCCTCGTCTTCTTCGTCCTCGTCCGCGTCCTCGTCGTCGTCTTCGTCGTCTTCGCTGACGTTTTCCTCACTGTAGTCACGGAACTCCTTGAAAATCACGTATTCAATCTCGTCGACAAACAAATCCACCACATGGTACGCCAACGATTGAGGAAACTTGGTGTTCTTTGAGGAAAGCGGCCACTGCTCAAGAACGGCCAAAAAACTGGCCACGTCTTTTTGGGGCCATGCTGAGTCGGCCAAACGGAAGAGCTGATGACGAATGACTCTTCTGATGACCATCAAGTACTTGTCGATTCTCCACTTGTCGATGTTTGGCCACTCCTTCAGAAACACGGCCCAGAATGCGCTGTGGAATGTCTCTAACTGCTTTTGCGGCACCACTTCTGAGAAGAGGCGTCCGAAGTCACCGGCAAGGTTTTGTTGAGGGATGGGCTTATCACAAAACCACATGGAGTAGTAGAGGCCCTTCCATAACTTCTGGTACTCTAGCGAGCCGAGTTTCTGGGCTTTGGGCAGCAGCAAAAATTGCTTCAAGAGCTTGAAGGCCTGCGCACGCACGGCTGCGTCGTTGTGTGCCAACTTGCGGACAAGTGCCGTTGTTTCCATTGGGTGATTGTGGAGCAGAGGTGGAGCAGAGGTGAGATGTGTTTTTCGCTCCATCGCATCCAGTGCAGGAGATGACGATGAGGTGTGGAGCATCGCGGATGCAGAGAGGACGGGAAGAAAAAAGTACAAAACAGAAAAAAATACAAGGAAAAGACGAGAAAAAGGGCAATGGTCGAGAGCATGAAGAGTCGCCGAAAAGAGAGACGGCGGGAGTCGTGGACGAGCGGGCATTTTGCACACTGGCTGGGCGTGAAGTGCCGAATCGACGGCCACGCGCGGCCGGCTTTTGGATTTCCAATGGTGCCAGCCAAAGCTGGCGTCAACATAGCCAGGCAATCTTGCGGGGAGGAGTGGCGTTTGTGCTGGATCCACCGCATCATTGCATCTCCGGCCCGCTGGTGTTTCTGGCCACTGCCTTCCTGCCGCTTCTGGCCATGTTAAGCCGCCCTCAGATCGACAACATTGGCAACGGAACCAACGCAAGTCATGGTATTGCTTGGCCGCCCAGCCGCCTTTTCGTTCGCCTCGTTCGCCTCGTTCGCCTCGTTCGCCTCGTTCGCCTCGTTCGCCTCGTTCGCCTCGTTCGCCTCGTTCGCCTCGTTCGCCTCGTTCGCTTCGATCGCCTCGATCACTTCGATCGCTTCATTCGCCTCGTCTTCGCCGTGTCTCCTTCCCGCTACAGTTGTTCAATCGTAGCTTTTATTACTTAAACAATCAAGTGTCTGATTGGAATGTGCAACATCTTCACGACATACCCAACAACACCCATCATCACAAAACCGACGCCAACGGCCTTGATGATTTTGAAGTACTCTGGCTGTTAGTAATCACTCAACGGATGATTTGATCCATGCTGGTGTCGATGGCGCTGCTGAAGCCAAAGCTGTAACCGACAATGTCTCTGGCGCTGCTGCTGATGCTGCCGCGATTTTCACATACCTTTTTGAGTTGGCTTTTGGCACTTTCTGAGGAAAGCAGTGCTGTCCTTGACGAAGTCTGCAGGGACTTCCGTAAGCTTCTCGAATCCGTCGGCCATTTTTTTGTTGGTTGTGGTGTTGGAGGTGACTCGGTGGCATGTTGAAGTGGGCGCGCGGATGGTGGTGCGCGCACGCCCGCGATAGCGCCCGCCCTGCCCGTGCGGCTCACGGACGACGGCGTGCTTAATCTTATTCAGCTGTGGTTTTGGTGTTTGCGTTCTGTTCATTCATCTTTTCATCTGCCGGAGCTGCCTCCAACTCTCTTGCGTTTTCTTGTTTTTTCTCTTGTTGTTTTTTCATTTCGTTTGCATTCAGCACACTCTCCTTTTCATTTCGTATGGCGTTTTCGTTCTTAGATAGACAGAGGCGCGTGCGATTGGAAACTGCGCTACAAGGGCCACTTGAGCCATGGAATTGGGACTGTTCTTTAGAATATTTTTTTTTTTCATTCTCTTTTCGATGATCATGGAATTCAAAATCGTGCATTCCTTTTTTGCGCCAGTGAGCGAATATATCCTTGAGGTTATGCAAAATGGGCCCCAGATCTGGTCTGGTGCCCGAGCAGTCAACTGGAGAAATAGATAGCTGTCATCTTTTTCCTCATCTCTTTCCTCTTTCTCATTCTGTAATTTAGTGATCGAGAGCTCGTGAATTTATCATTTCGTCATTTCGTCATTAAGCCCACTGCTCTCTCTTTCGTCTTCTCTTTCCTCTTTCCCCATTCTACATTCCTTCGCTAGTCTATCAATTTCTAATATACCCATCACATCATGCCCAAAAGCTCATCGTCCTTCTCCTCCTCATCCTCTCTCATGCGTTTGGCCTCGATGTCCAGCTGCAATTGCATGAACCGCTGGTCTTGGCTTATCACCCATTCTTGGAGTTGCTGAAGCATACTGGGGTCCAACGACCACTTTCTCAAGAAAGGCCCAACCTGACCCAAAAGCCCTGCAGACGCCTTCATGTTGACCATAATCTTCATGGCATACTGGTAAAGCTCCGTGATCCTGGCCGTTGTGGCCCGTGTAGCCGGCTCGTTGAATGAACCGGCACTGACCACATGCCGACGATGGCTCTTCATCAACTGCACCAACACCTCGTAGACGCCGGCCTCATCATTGGACTCTCTGGACACTCTCAAATACGTCACATATGGCCGGGCGGAAAACCCTGGACCGCTCTCGACGTAGCACCGCCAAAGATCGCCCACCATGCCAGCCCGACGGCTTCTCAACTTCGCCACATACTCCAAATAGCCCTCGTAATCAAAACGCAACGACCGTTTGGCATCCTGCAAAATGGCCTCCACGTCTTTCGAAGCATGCGGGCGCCCGCCGGTCAGCAGAATATAGTGCTTGAGCGCCAAGGCCTCGGAAAAGTCTGTTGTGTAGAGACCCCAGCGGAAAAGCATATCCCACAAACGGCGCAGATCACTGCCTGCCAAGCTGATGCCGTATATTTCCTGGAACGCATTCAAGTAGCGCATGGCAGCCGCGTGTTCACCGTTGTATATCATCGACACGGCCACGGCTGCAACCACATCGACATCAGGGAAAAGCGGATGCGAGGCGCCCGGCCGGACAAAGCCGTCCACAACCAGACCATCGCTTCGAAGACCCCAGTTCAGCTCCACGAGTTTCGTGAGCTGGGCCACGTTTTTGCTGTGGCCAATGGAACTGAGCATGCGCAGAACAAGCCGCCGTTCAAACACACACGCCGAGTTTCCCAGCGCCGCTGCTTGGTGCCGGATGAAGTCGTTAAATGCATCGAGCCACGACACCTGCTGGGCCTGGCCAAGACGCTGTGGAGCCAATTGCCGGCTGCTGATGGCCGTGCGTTCCACGGGCCACAGCGACATGTCTGCACCGCCGTGAACCTCGAGCTTCATGAGCCAGAGCTCGTATGTCATGTGCTCGTACACACGGCTGCCGTGTTGCCGGTTCATGTGGTCGTACCACCGGGCCGCCAAATCCTGCCGCCGGTTACGGAGCTCAAGACGGATCAAGTTTTCGTAGTCGCCTGCGCTCAAGCGGAAGGAGCCGCTGCTGCTGTCGTCCACGCCACCTTTTTGGTATAAATGGCGCACTTTGGGCGTGCCTGCGAGGAGCATGGCGTACACTTGACGGATGCCTTGGCGCAACCGATGGGCATGAGAAAACACAGCCTTGCTATTGGCCGCGTTGCCATTCGTAAGCTGGAGCCCACCAGCCCGCCGGATGATGCTTTCCTGGTGTGCCACCATTTGCCGGAGCACATGGGTGAGCTCCTTGTGCTGGAGCGTGTCTGTCCACAGCACTCCCAGTTGCGACACCCATTTTGCGAGGACATCGAGCACCGCATCGTATTTTCGGGAGTCAAGAAGATGTAGGAGCTCGGCCTTGACCTGTTCGCTTCGGCTGGGTGCATGTGATGCCGTGGCCCGGTGGAAATTGGACCCCAAACCTTGCAAGTATCGTGCCGATGCCAGGCCCGCTGGCCCGCTGCCAGGCGGCGTCACCAGGATTCTGGGCGCGGATGCAGAGTCAGTTTGGAATGTGGATGTAGATGCAGCCTCGGATTTGGCGCCCGGTCCCAATTTGGTTGTGGAGGTGAAGATGCATCGTGTGAATGTGGATTGGACCTTAGGCGCGTCTGACGCTCTGGCTGTTGATGAGCCCGCCCGTATTGGGTGGCAGTTCGCGTGTCGGCTTACACACAAGGGTGTAGCCTCTGCTGCAGCGCCTACCGCTCTTCGGATCGGCATCATTTTCGTGTGAGGGACGCTGTCGGTGGTCGGTGGCCGATAGCTCTGGCTTCACATCAACGAGGTTTTTTTTTTCAATTTCTCCACAAAGTGTCACGTGACGCGCTCGCCCGGCTGCCCGGTGTCCCGCTTATAGTCGTCGCTACACTTAGTTTTTGTCCTCGTCTACGCTGGTATGACCAGACCCAGCAGTCTGTATTGCTGAGGATTGCCTGAATTTGCGTTCTTTGAACAATTCGTGATGTTTCCGTCTCTCTTTTGCATATTTTCCTTCTCGCAGTCCTCTAGACCTGATCGCGCTTCACCTCACTAAAGCTTGGACTTGAAGTCGTTGGCAGGCAAGCCGCCCACAAGATGAATCGAGTTGTACTCTGCGATCTTGAGCAATCCCTCCTCGTGTGCTCCACCATCGATCATATGCTGCAACGACTCCTTGGTGCCCTTGATGGCCCACTGTGGGTTCAGGTTGATGCTGGCGCCCATCTCGAGGCAGCGATCAACGCCTCTCTGGAAGTCTGGCACCACAGTGCTCACGAGACCAAGGCGCACGGCATCTTCAGCCCCAAAGACGTCTCCCGTAAGTGCGTACTGGCTCAACAACGACTTGTTGGCCGTGAGATTGGGGAGTCGTTGCAACGAACCCATGTCGGCCACAATGCCGATCTTGATCTCCCGAATTGAGCACTTGACATCCTCGGTGGCAATCCGGATAGTGCAAGCCGACGCAATGTCGAGCGCCAACCCGTAGCACACTCCATTCATCAACGCAATAGTGGGTGTTCTCATACGGGCCGGCATGGCGATGGCGTCCTGGAACTCCCGGATGTGGTTGTACATGTAGTTCCTTTTGACGGCAAAGCCTGCGTCCTCTTTGTCTTCAAGCAACAGCATGGCCGCCCTCAAGTTTAATCCGGAGGAAAATGCCTTGGCAAAAGCCGACGAGATGAAAATCACGTTGGTGTCTGGATCGCTGTCCAACGTCATCAAGATTTCGGAATACGCCCTCCAGTCCTGCTCGGTAAAAGCGTTCAAAGTTTTAACATTGTTGTAGGCCACGTGGTAGAACCCTGGCTCGACCTCTTTGACGATCCATTTGTCGAATTTAGAAAATACTTGTACATCAACTGTCATTTTCGTGTTGTAAGCGTGATATTCGTGTGTCTCCGGCCTGTTTGTGGGAGCAAACTAGTGATACTTAAGCCTTCGGTTCCACCATGACTTTTTGTGGGGTGGCCCATCCGAGGTCCGCTGCATGCACACTATTCTCACCGAAAACACATGCTCGGGCCGGTAGGCACCTCATGAAAACGATTGCGGATCAGAATCTGCTCCCCTATACTTTTTTCCCCCGTTTTGGAACCTGCTCTTATGAGGTATTTCTGTTCTTCGTCAGCCGCGAGACTTTCTCTTCCTAGACATTGTACTTTGTAGGGGCCGCAGAATTTTCGTCAAGCGCCGCCTGCGTGAGGCCTTCCACCATTTTCTGGCGAATCATGCGATTGGCCTCCGTAACCGAATGTTCAGTAAGACCCTCGATGAGTAAGTAAAGCTTTGGAGGAGCAGGCACCTCGCGCCCGCCCTGCTTGATTGTAGTGGGAATTTTCGTTTTTGGTGGGTAGTATTGGCCCTTGTTGGTGATGGAGGTTGATGTTGCCTCGATAATCACATTGAGACTATCTGCGTTGACAACGATCCACCGAGCTTTTTGCGGAAGATCGTTGATGGTGATGCGCGAGTGGAACTTACTCTTGTCGGGTCCCGTGGTTTCTTCGGCACGGCCCTCAATGACCTTGAATTCCGGAAGGCTCAAATTGTGGGCTTCGTTGGCGGCAGCCGTAGCGGTGTTGATACCGTTGCTGTTTTCGTTGCTGTTGGTGGCGGTTTTGGCGGAATCGGGCTTGGAACTTCTGGCGGAAGTGCCGCCGCCCACGTCATGAACTTTCATCCGCCTGTCTTTTGTGGCATTGCGGGCGTCGTCGAGTTTTGCCAAGCCGTTTCCGCCAAATCCAAACCGATACTTCTCCTTTCCTTTCTTCACCTTTTCCAAAAACTCCTCGGCAATCTCCTTGAGTCGAGGGTTGATCGATTTTTCGTCCACCTTGCTGAGCTTCATGGCCTTCACAAGGTCTGCAATGGGTCGTTCTTGAGTCGGTGAAACAAATGTGTATGCGTCACCTTTGCGGCCGGCTCGACCAGTCCGGCCAACTCGGTGTACGTAATCTTCCATGTGGTTAGGCGGGTCGAAGTTGATCACGAGATCAAGACCCTTAACATCCAAGCCTCGGGCGGCCACGGATGTGGCGATCATCACATCAACACCGCTGGATTTTAGCGAGAATTCCTTGATGGCATACTGTCTGTCGATTTGCTCCTTTCCGCCGTGGATTGCCACACATGCAACGCGTCTTTCAAGGAGCGCAACAAGAAGCTTATCTGCGGCATCCTGCTTTTCGACAAAAATGAGTTTTTTGGCGCTTTTGTACTGGGCGATGAGTTCCAAGAGCCTGGTGATTTTCTTGTCCTGCAAATCTGTATCGGAACCAGCGACAACATCGTCAAAAAGCTCCACATGCTGCGATATTTCGGGGGCCACCACACTGATGGACCCCACGATCACCTCAACGGCATCAGTGAGCACGTTTTTTGCAAGGCTTTCCATCTTCTTGGCAAAAGTGGCAGAAAAGAGAATGCTCTGGCGGTCGGGCCGAATCTGCGCAAAGATCTTGTTCACCTGCGGCTCGAATCCAAAATCAAACATTCGGTCCGCCTCATCAAGAACAACGTAAGTGACCCGCCGAAGATTGCAAACACGACCACCGTTTGCAGCTAGCAAATCGATGAGCCGGCCGGGCGTGGCCACCACCACTTGCGAGCCTCTTTTAAGCTCGGCAATCTGGGGTTCGATGGAGGACCCACCGTAGCAACAGCTGGCAGAAATGCCCATTGGCTTTGTGAACAAAGAAAGCTGCTTATAAATTTGAACAGCGAGTTCACGCGTGGGAGTCAAGAGAATAGCCACGGGGCCATCACCCTTTGCTAGCGCCCGCTGATTCTGGACGTGCCGGAGAAGCGGGAGAACAAACGCCAAGGTTTTTCCCAGACCGGTCTGGGCGATTCCCAAAAAGTCTCTTCCAGACATGATGGCCGGAAGCGCTTGCGCCTGGATGGACGTTGGTCGGGCGTATTCGAGCTTGTCCTCTATTGTCTGCAACACCGGAAGCGGCAACGAAAGCTGGTCCCACTTCCATACGGGACGCGGGGCATCTTTGCCGACCACTCTGACGCCGTCGAGCTCTTTTCGAAGGGCCGCCACAGCGTCTTCCGTCAAACTGGAGACCGAAGGCGCCTCGGTGTAGAAACATTTTTCGAAAAGCGCATAGTCCATCTGCGAGTGATCAACGTGGCCTAGATACTTTTCGTTTTGAAGCCCTTTAAGCTTGGCCAGAATAAGCCGCAGCTCTTCATCTGAATGCGCCGTGTCGCTCTCGTCATCGGAGCTTCCAGCCATAGCGCCAATGTGGCTTTGCGGGTCTGCATGGTTCGGATTTGTCTCAGGGCGATCTTCTTCGAGAGACGCCATAAAGCGATCTAGCTCGTCGTCTGCGTCTTCACCAGGGCCAATCGAGCCATTTTGTGGAGCTGATGCTGGCTCCGTCCGATTGTAGTTGATTTTTTTGGATGGCTCTCGGAACGGAAGCCGCTTAGGGCCACTCTGGGCGTCGCTTCCACCACCAAAAACGTCGGTTTTGCGAAACGGCCCGGCTTTTACCGTCGCACCAACACGTCTCTTGAAGGCGACAACATCCGGCCCTGCAACGGCATGTTCGGGCTGCTTTCTCTTGAGAGTAACCAAAGCAGACGCCCTTCTATGAGTCGTGGACGTGTCTGCTTCTGTGGTTGCAAGCGAGGCAGAATCGGCCTGCTGTTTTTTCCGTTTCCACTCCTCTAGCTTGCGCTGTCTTTCGAGCCGTTTCAACGCTGCGGCACCCAACTCCTGCGACTTTTCGGGTTTCTCCGTCTCCTGAATGTCAGCAAACTTATCTGCGTCGGACGAAACAGGCTTTGGCGTGTCTTCGCCGGTGCAAATGGCAACCGGCTGTGCCGCTGGGGTTTCCGGACCTGTCTTTCTGCTTTTCCATTTGGCCAACTGCTCCTGGCGCTTCCGGAGCTTCTCGAGTCGCAGCTGTTCTGCTTCAGACATGTTAGTGTTGCCTTAATGACGCTATGTTGATTCTCGGGTAAAATGCACACCTTAAGTAGACTTGGAGCAGAAGCCATCTACGGTTCCGATGCTCATCTGAGCATGCGCACACCCCAACACCTACGTCTTTTGGTGGGGAATAAAGAGGATGGGTATTGAATTATGTCCACGACCGGGGCATGAAGCGTCTTGGGCCGAAAAAACGTATGGCAGTGTTTGGTCATTGGCACCTCTTCTCTTTCTTTCTCTTTCTTTCTCGCCGGATCGGGCTCAATGCCATTATGGATCCAATCGTCCCACAATTCATCCGGCTACAAGGACGTAGTGACCGTGACGGTTTGCGAGTTCAAGAGAACTGTAGGCGCAAGATCGTCCACCCAAATGGCGAGACTACTGGTGTAGTCCATGGCCTCTGCATCGTCCAAATGCGTTCCGATAGGAGGGGCCGGCAATGTGGAGAAAATCACCGCGGTTTCGTTTTTCTTCGAAATCTGTCTCATCAACTCATTAAGAACCAAATACTGCCCTCTGGCCGGAACATCGTTGAACGTGAATTCGTCCAACTCGCGCTGAAGCTTCTTATAAGTGAGTCGTTCCTCCGCATGTCTGCCAGAGACATCCTTTTGTTTCAGCTTTTGCGGTTGTTGGGCTTCCTCGAATTCGTCGTCTTCGGAAAGGAAATGCGGCGATTGCAAATGTTCCTGAAGCCCGTCATTGGTGAGAATCGATGACGGTCTTCCTTCCTTATCCACGGCAGGATCATTGAAAACAGCGCTCTTGCCGATGGCTTCGACCCTATGGTTCTTGATGGGTTTTCTCTCCTCCAAGGCCGGTTTAGTTTCTTCTTTCAGTGGCTTGTCCAACCCTTCCCCATCTCCTGAATCATTGATGTCGTCCTCGTCATCTGGAACGAACGTGATCGATGGTTCAGCATCCTCGCCATCCTCCTCGTGCGTTTCGTCAACATCTTCCCTGATACGAGACTGTGGGATCTTCACTGCCAGAAAATTGGGTCTGAGTTTACTGCGTGATGCTCTTGCGCCAAGAACTGAAGTTTGTGACATGGTTGGTTTGAGTTCAGGTCTCGAGAATGCAGCGGATTTGTTCGGAGGTTCATTTACCTTTCCTTTCCCCTTGTATGGATGGCGAATGGACTGGTGATCCAATGCTGATCTTGGTGGAGGCAAAGCGCCGTGCCCCTTCGAAATGCTGGAAGCAGAGCTCAGAGTATTTCCCATGTGTGAATCCCGCTCACTTTCGCTTTCATCGCTGCTGTCGAGAGACTGCTCGTATTTGAAAAACAGTTCATTGCCCTGCGTTCTCATATTGAGAGAAAGAGAAAGTCCTTGATCGTGCAAGTTGGACAACGTGTACCTTCTGTTATTCTTTAAAGACCGTCCAATACTCGAACTCTCTGTTTGTGTCTTGTTAGCGCTGATAGGCTTGATTTTGTCGGAAACACTGTCAGCAATACTAATTGCAGACGCAGGAGGATTACTTTTCCGCTTCATCCGTTGTGCTGTAATGTCTTTCACGGCTGTTCGAGCTTCCACCAAATTAGCCCACCACTGATCATTTTGTAAAACCTGCGAAATGTGATCGAATGTGTCCTTGTTCAGGGAATTAACGTCATTGCCTTTCACTATTATGTTATAGGTGTCCAAGGTCTCGTCGGCAAGACATGCGATTTTAATTTCTGCGTCTATACGCAAGCTTTCCAATAACGAGACAAGTCGCTTTCTTTCATCATCTTCTTCGGACGAAAGCTCAACGAATGCCACGATTCTAAGGACATACCCATTTTTTCTCCACTCGTCCACGGTCGATAAAATCAGGCCCAATTGTAAAATAAGGGTATAAGTGTCAAAGTTCGTTGATAAAACAGATCTTCCATCTTCGAGTAAACAAACATTGGACATCTGAATCGGGTACAAATCGATGTACTGTTTTTTCTTGGGGGAGATTTTTGACAATTTTTGCTCCATCCACAGGCCACTGATGGTAGGCAATTCTAAATTCGTGAAATTGGCTGCCACTGCCACAGTTGCTTGCATGATCACCAAGTCTTCAATTATTTGCACCCACTGATTAATGGAAACCTTCTTTTCTTTCCTGCACTCGTCAGTGGGAAGCGACCGTTGCCGAGTTTGAAAATTCATTGGCAATTCGACGCCATGCTTGTGAAAGTCATAGAAGCCCATAACGGTGATATTGGGTTTCATTCCTCCCAAGCCGGACCCAAGAAAGACATTTCTAACACCCCAGGGAAGAGTGGGTCCAATCGCAATTTGAACGAAAGCTTTAATTTTGGCCATATCTCTCAATTTGACCCATGCGCGTTTCTGCTTTCTTATTTCCTTGAAAGAATCAACGTTAAACTCTGACAGACTCGGGCCGGCAGATTGAATGTTGGAGTCATCTGCCAATAGCACGACATGGCCCAAAATGTAAAGCCCTCCTTTTTTCAAGTGGTTGCAGAATCCAATGAGATTCCAAGAAGTTTGAGGATCATCACAAAGCAAAAGAATTTGGGGTCTCCAGTACTTGACGCTCATTTGCAACTTGAGCCGAAGTAGATACTTTCTAACTTGATGATAGATTAAAAGCTGAGATATGTCGCCGAAGGTCAGAGGCGGGGTGGAGTAATGAATCATCATGATCAAAAACACCAAAAAAATAATCACAGACGTGGCAGAGACACCATCACAAATGTACATTGCAATGACTGATGCGATTCCTCCGGTCAAGGCTGTTTTGGAGTTGAAATATTTGAAAGAAGGACGAAAGTTGGGCGCCGATCCCACCTTCAACAAAAAACACGCTAGATTCGTGACCAAAAACGTCATAAGAAAAGCCATCGTGATGAATGTGGCCACCTGGTTGATATCGGCGAAAAGAAACAATTGTGCTAGGAGCCAAGTGAACCCTATGGCAAGGATCTCTGCCTTCGTTTTTTGCTTGGGCAGTTTTTTGGCAATGGAGAATGCGGAAAGTCCGGGAATAATCCTGTCGTCGGCAATTGCGTTCAACATAGAGGCTGCACCAACAACACCCATAATGACGGAGAAGATCGAGGTGGAAACCTCACCCAAAAGAATAAGCAGGCTGCTCAAGTTGACGGTCTGGATGATCTTGATGTCGGAGTGTAGAAGCTTTCTAGGCGTGGAGACACCGAGGGAAATGATGACAGATAAGTAGAGGATGAAGCTTGTCAAAAGCCCATACAAGGTACCGCTGGGAATCGATAACGAAGGGTTTTCGAGCTCGCCCGACATGGAAGCTCCAGCGAATATACCGGCGGTGGCAGGGAAGAAAATACCGAACATGTTGCGAAAAGTCTCAGGAACGCCCTGGGGCTGGACGGAGCCTGCGGCGCCACTGGTGAAGTGAGGCCAGAAATTTTCGACGAAAGTAGTCCATGAAGGGCCCGTGTAAAACAAGTTATCGTATGGCGCGGCCAATGGGTAACCAGGCGAGACAAAAAGCGTGGAGATGGGGATAGAAAGCGTACTCAAAGAGAGAATGACAAAGAGCCAGAAAGCCGTCTTGGAAACGAGGGACGAGCCCACCATGGCCACAGCGGTGCACACGGCCAACAAGATTGTGGAATAAACGAACAGCCACACGTTCGAAACGGGGAGAAGCGGCACGATGTCGGCGGATGGTTTGCCGAAATTGACCAAAAGGGGCTCGACAAAACCCATGACATTCAAGGAGGCATTCAAGACCTGGCCCATGAAAAAGATGATGCCGATGGCGCCGCCGAACTCGGGGCCCAACGAACGCGAGATCATGTAGTAGGCTCCGCCTCCCTTGACAGTTCCGTTGGTGGAAATGGCACTGATGGAGAGCACGGTGAGCCCGTTGATGACGTAGGACATGACAAGAAGCAAGACGGATCCGAAAACACCCATTTGGCCCACGATGAAGCCGAAACGGAGAAACATCAAGATGGAAAGCACGTTGAGCGAGGTGGGAAGAAAAACACCGTCAAACGTGGCAAGCTTGCGCTTGGAGCCGCGGTGGGCCGGACGCGCCGCCTTCGATTTGGCTTTCGGTAGAAGCGGCGTGGATTCGGACATGGGTGTCGAGGTAATCGGTGGAGCTGGTGTATGCTGAGGCTGATTTGAGCCGCTGAACCGAAGATGATCTGGTCTCTGGTTATGGGCGGCGGACCACGAAGAACAGAAACGCCGGACGCAGGAAGAGAGCACCAAAAGCAGGCGTTCGGGCGACAGAGTAACCCAAGTATCGTGGGACCGAGGGCAAAAGACGACGGAAGGTGCCCAGGATTCGGTGCGTGGAACAGGTTAGATAAGGCGCGCGGCGGGCCAGCGATGGAAGTTGCGGCGAGTGTAGGAACAGGCGCGAGCAGGTAAACGGAAGTTGTGGGCGGAGTGCGGCGGTAAAAGCAGGATTGGGGCCGGCGGGACGCCCGGAGAAGAGCCCAGCAACGAGCTGCGGCGTCGGGCACTCTCGATTGGATCGGTTTCGTCACGTTTTGTCACGTTCCGTCTCGCCCCGTCGGTTCTGTCGGTGCCATCTCTGTTCTTCATGGGCCGGACACTACAGCCGCGCGGAAAAATGCGAGGCGAAGAGAACAAAACCGAAGAAACATCACGAGCCAAACCGGTGCCCACCAAAACGTCCCAAACACCCCAGATCCCCGAACACCCCAACCCCCGTCCGCCACCCCAGCGCAATGTTCCGTTTGATTGCTTCCAACACCGGGTCGTCGCTTAGGCCGGCGTTGCTCCGAAACGTCCGCAGTAATGCGCCCTCCATCACTCTTCCCAACCAGAACGCCTCGCTCGATTTCGATAACTTCCAGCGCAGAAACAACTCCAGCTCCGCGTTCGAAACGCTCTCCACCGGCTCGAAGAACTCCGCCGGCTCTGCTTTC